>BMAU01019463.1:0-259258 GCA_019973935.1 Trichonephila clavipes
TAGAAAATGTCCATTTCACAATCCTCGCCCCAGGCCACAGCTATTGAATGAGAAACCTCCCGTTTCGAAGAACACATAGACCAACAATAAAACCATCCCCTGCAAAAACCAATTCAGGACCTCCTGCGGCTTTAACAGGGGGAGGGATTAAATTGCAGTGCATTTTTGAAGCAGTTCGAGAAATTTATCGGAACATTTTTGGCTTAGCTAGCTTTGAAAAGTAGATCGCTTTCGAAGTGAAATTCAATTAGCGGGTCATCCAGTCAGAGGGTTAATTATTGATATCTAGCATTGAGGATTCGATTGTATTGAAAAATTTTATTTATTGCTGTTACGATCTCGCTCCTTGATATAAAAGAACATAAATTATAATATTTAATTTCTATTTATATCTAAAATAGAAGTAGAAATATTTTTTCGCTCACTTAACCTAATTATCTAGTGGATTTACACTCAAAGCAACTTTCAGTGGATCTCTTACTCCATAAAAAATAAACATGCGTGCTAAATTTCAAGTCTAAATCTAACAGAGCAAAACGGAATTTTATCATCCATAACTCGTTGATAGCATTCTTAGCGGATTCCTATTCAACAAAAGAAGCATGTAAACCAAATTTTATCATTATAGTCTTAGCAGTTCAAAAACGGAGTTTTACCTACCAATACGCCCCAATAACTTTCCCCGCTTCCCCTGAGTTGATTTCCGTAAAATCCATTCTTAGTGGAACTCTATTTAACTAAAGAAAAGTGCTCAACAAATTTCAAGTAAAATGAGTTAAATTCAAAAACTGGAATTTTTCTATAACACGCCTTAATCCTCGCAACCCACTCCTTTCGGGCCCATTTTCGCAAAAATCTTTATAAAAGGAACTTTATTCCATGAACGGAACATACCTTCTAATTTTCAAGCAGGTGGTTCTATTTGTTGAAAAGCGGAAATATTTATCTATTACTCCCCTTAATCCCCCTCAGTGACCCTTGGGGATCAATTTCCCTCAAAACTATTTTGTAGCGGATCTCTACACCATGAAAGAATTAGCTTACCAAATTTAAAGACTGTACGTCTAATAGTTTAAAAATGGAAATAATTATCTATAATGCCCTTTAAGCCCCCGCAACGCCACTTAGGAAACGATTTTTCCAAAAGCCCATCTTATGACAGATCTCTACTCAGTGAATGGAATCTGTTTACTCAATTTCTACATTTTACGTCTAATAGTTTAAAAAAGGAGTTACTTGCCATATATATATAACGCCCCTTAATTCTCCACAACGCCACTTGAGTTCGTCAGTTGAAGATCTGGGCATTTTCACAAAACCCATTTTGCCCAGCGGATCTGTATATGAAAGGAATCCTGCTTACCAAATTTCAAGAATGTACTTCTAATAGTTTAAAAATGAAAATAATTATGTATAACACCCCTTAAGCCCCGCAACGCCACTTAGGAAATGATTTTCACAAATCCCATCTTATAGCGGATCTCTACTCAATGAATGGAATCAGCTTACTAAATTTCGAGATTTTGTGTCTACTAGTTTAAAAAAGTTGATTGCCTATAACGCCACTTAATTCTCTACAACGCCACTTGGGAGTCGATTTTCACAAAACCCATTCTGTTGGGGATCTGTACTCTATGAAAGGAATCCTCAAACCAAATTTGAAGACGGTACGTCTAATAGTTTAAAAATGGAAATAATTTTGTATAACGCCCCATAAGCGCCCTCAACGCCCCTTGAGGTCGATTTTTGTAAAAATCATTAGGTAGGGAATCTCTACTTTATGAAAGAAATCTGTGTACCAAGTTTTTCACGACTGTACATCTAATCGTTTAGTAAAAAAAATAATTATCTACAACGCCCCTTAGGGTTCGAACTTTTCAAAATCCGTTCTTAGCTGACGTCTACTCCATGATGGGAACCTTCCTACCAAGTTTCAAGTCTGTAGGTTTAATAGTTCCGGAGATATCGTGATTAGTCAGTGAGTGAGTAAGTAGCTTTCTCCTTTATATATATGTAGATTTAACAATATTAAGTTAAGGGCAATTTTAATAATCACCAGTGACCCATGGTTTGGTCATTTATATGCCAACATTAAAACATATCTTGTACGATTTATAATTAATCCCTTAAATGCCGATTAAAAGTTAAGCGATCCCACCGTTTAGCACGCAGATAAGCGTATGTGGTGTATCGAGGGGGAGGAATAAATAATCCAATCCTCTGAGATAAGTGAATCCTTTGCAAACACTTTCAAGGGGATTTTATTGCTTTCCAAAGCTTTCAAAATAACTTTATGGACAGCATTTCACGGAAAAAATAGTACTTCGGAAAGCCGTATATATACGTCTGGGACAATTAACACACTGACTGAGGGAAAAGTTTATATACGTCGGGGTAAAGTTGTATTGTAGGTTTAGCGTCAAAGTATAGTATTATTCAATTTAATACATCATTATTGTATGGAGGGCAGATGCAAATTATGATTGAATATTGGGTCGCAAACATTGAAAGTTTGAGAAGGACTAAGTAAAAGACGTTGATTTTAATGACGTGCTGTTTAAAATTCGCAGAATCAAATGTTAGAAAGTATAAGCATGAATATTATTTCCTTTTACTTAAACAGTAACAAAATGCTTTCTCACTCTATGTAAAAAAAAAAAAAAAAGGTTTTCGTCATGCTATAATGCATTTATTCATACATAGATATAGATAGTAAAAAAGGGTCTTATATAAAAGTTGAATTTAACTGAAGAGAAGCTCCAAGACGCGCTTGAAAAACTAAATACATGTAGATTACAGTTTTACAATTCGCGAGCAATGAGTCTGAACATTTGTATAGTTTGAATAATGGGGGTCAGACTACCGTTAGGTGGACAGATTGACCTCTCCCTTAGCCTTTATAAATTTTGTTGTATATTTTGTTGGATATGGGAAAACTAAGTTAAAACTCTGCACTAAACAAAAATCGAAGAATAGAAATAAGTGGTCTAAAAATTATTTCTTACTAATTTCTCCGCCGAAAGTAAGTTTAGATCTAGTACTTTAACCACATAGATAATCTAGAAGAATATTTGTTTCGTCTCTTTCATCATTCCAGATACAACTCATTTAATTATTGGGGCCGATTTTCTGAATGCGTACGGATTGCTATGTACATATCTGAAATAAAATCTTATGGACCCATTAATTTCCTTTAGCGTTAATACTAGGTGACCATCGAAAAGGAGAAGAATTTTCATATATCTTTAAAAACAGTTGAAAACAACGACTCATATCCAGATGTAACTTTACTAGAGATTCAAATCCCTTAATCATGGGAGACCTATTGCTAGTTTCCGCCGAGTTAAATATCAGGCATCAAATAATTACAAAAGGTATTTCAATTACAACAAAAGCGTGAAGCTTATCAACTGATAAGTACCATATACTGAAACACGATTTGAATACATGATGAAGCAAAGAATTTGAAGATTATCCGAAAGTTATTGGACAAATCCTTTGCTTCATATTGAAAAGAAAATGCTTATATAATTTAGAGTATTATTTAAACTACAAGCTATGCAGTGGTGGCCAAAATTGTGGACACTTTTGAAAATTGTTGTTTTTTTAGTTTGTATACTTATAGAAAATGTTACGTTGCACAAAATGCTGAGTATTTTCTATCATTTTAAAGAGAAATTAATATTAAATACTATACGAAAAACAAAATTCAAATATTTGAAACACAATAAAGGTTATGCTGCAATAACTATCGATATACATAGGATACTGATGGTAGCAGTGATTTATCAGTGCTTAGTGGAGTAGCTTTTATTCAATTCCTACTATTAGGTCACACTCTCTATATATTTATTTGTTTATCTTGGGGTGGAATTTTTAATCGCTAATAAAATACATTTTAAAGCGCTCCATTGAGCTGGAATTTTATATACATAATTATTTTAGATGGCAATACAATAATTTAATTATAATTAATAAAAATAAATTGATTAAAGCTAATTATTTAAAGAATTACAAATACAGCCCCGATAGCATTATTTTTGGCGATTTAGCGACCCTTTTGGCGACTTGTGTCAAAACTTGAAAAGTTTTTTTTCTCACGTTTAAATGCATTCAGTTGCACTGAAATTTTACATACGCGAGTGTTTTGGATGACAATAGGATACTTTAATGATAATTAATAAAAATTAATTACCCCTTAATGTTGTAATTCTGTCATATGTATATACATATTTATGCTAATTGTAACTATTTAGTAAAAAGTAGCTAAAATAAAAATTTTCTTTGTTGATGTAAGTAGGAATTGACTTAAAATTTTTTTTTATACTACTTGTTTTTTATTACAGCTTCACATGGATGTTTCATTGAGCTGAAAATAGTTTTAAGCCCTTCCTTTGCTATTACATAATGCCAGGAAACACACAATTATATTCTTAATTTATTTTTATTTCATGGGTACCTCATTTGGAGAAGAGTTTTTAAACGGTGCCACAAGTTTTCAATACGATTTAAATCAGGACTGTTTCCTGGGCAGGACAACACTATTATTTAGTCAAGAAACAATAACATCCGGTAAAAGAGTAGATTGGACATTTAGAAAGAGGTGTGTGACAAGAAAGGGGTATTTCCTATGCTAAAATTGCAAGACAGATAGGTAGTTCAATGACTACATCTGGAGTCTGAAAATTTTGCTTATGATGTTAGGAGACAAATTTAATAAAAAATAAAGTAGGAAAAGGCTGAAAAAGGTGCACCACATTTGCTGATGACAGAAGAATAAAAATACTATGTCTGCAAGTTTAAAGAATGTCCTCAACAGTCGTCAGAAGTTACCTGAATGATGCTGGTGCTTCTGTTACTTCAAAAACTATCAGGACAAAATTATCAGAAGTGAGACTAAATAGTAGAATCCCCCCAAAAAGCCATACCTCAGTTTACAGTAGCTCTAAAAAAGGCTACAGTGGGCAATGGAACATATTAAGTGGATAAATGATTGGTGGTCACAAGTTATATGGAGGGATGAAACTAAAATATCGTTATTCCGTAGTGATAGCCAAAAATATGTAAGACGTAGAATTAGAGAAATACTAAATCCTGACTGCATCCAAGCAACTGTAAAGTACCCACATACTTTTATGATTTGGCCATGCATATCAGCAGATAGTATTGGTCGCATTCATATCACCGAAAGGACACTAAATGTCAGAAAATACATTGACAACATTCTAGAACCCAAACTTTTTCCTTGTGAGCAACTTCCCCCTGAAGTCACTCCCTGACCGTCCTGAGTACCTAACGGTGTAGGAGGAAACAAAGCATGGCCAGAAACATCCATAATAACTATTATTTATTATTATTCAAGCACACTAATCAACCACAAGAGGAAGCTCTAGGAATGATATAAATAAAGCCTTAACCCTAAGTGAATAAGCGCAAGTAAACATTTGAACTTATCCTAATCAATCTTAGGCTATAAATTCCCAATCCACTAAGTATAGTGGCATAAACTCCGTTCTAAACTCACGTTGTGAAAATTAATTAAATCTCACCTTAGTAACGCTCCAACAGATCCTCCGCTTCTTCTCTCTTACAATTACCAAACTCTGACTTTATGTACTCTAACTAATCTGCATATCAGGTTTTTTCTTGAAAGAGATGGTTGTGAATTAAACGCAAATGCTAGCCTAAAGATTCCCCAAGAGGATTAGCATGAAGGTCGCTCAAAGACCCGTCACAACCTTCCATCAGGGATCTATTTATTAACAATGCTTCATTTATTTTTCAGCAAATTCTGCTCCTTGCCACACACTAATGTAATAGAAAGACTGGTACCGTTCTAAGATCATTGACTTGTTTTCCTGGCCAGGAAACAGTCCTGACCTCAATCCTATCGAAAACTTGTGGCACCGTATAAAAACTCATCTCCAAATGGAATACAAAGAAACTAATTGAAGAGCTTTTTTCGCGTTGTAAATATTTAAATTTTGTTTTTCATATTGAATTTAGAATTAAATTATCTGTAAAATGATACACAATATACCTTACATTTTGTGCAACGTAACATTTTCTATAAATATACAAACTTGAAAATTATAACCATTTTAAAGTGTCCACAATTTTGGCCACCACCGTGTATAATAAAAATGCAAATACGGTAGCAAGCAAACTAAACAATGGATAAAAAAATAAGTAAAAGTGAAACAAATAGATAAAACGAACACCAGACAAACAACTATGCGACTAAGCTGCAAGTCAGACTTAAAGCAAAGTAGATATTTAGTTTCATTTTGTTTATAGATAAGTTAATTATTTTAGCACTTTGTTCTAATGCCATAAATGCTTGTTTGAGAACTGGTGTAATGCGGCAATAATGCCAATGTCATTCGCATAAGCCAGTATTTGAACAGACTTATTAAAAATATTTCCTATAATATTGATCGTTTGAGTCTTTGCAAACTCTTCGAGTGCTATACTAAACAGGAAGCATGCATACCTCTGACGCACTCCGTTTTTCACTTCAAGCTGTTTTGTGAAATCACCTTGTATGCGTACTTGAGTTTAGGTTTCTTCGAGAGTCAAAGCAACAAGTTTTTCAGGAATTTTCAATTCATGTGCATAACTTTTATGAGAAATTATCTGTTAATACAATCAAATGTTCTTCCAAATTTGATAAAAAGATTTTGAGTCTCAAATCCAAATTCTCTACATTGCGTAATTTTGAGCATCGGTCAAGTGACGAGGACGAAACTTGAGCTGGCACCTTCCTCTCTTAACTACCTCACCAAAGGGAAGAATTTGAGCATGGAAAATTTAAAGTACGTCAGGTATTCAGTGTTTTTTATTGCTAGTGGTTTTGATTACTGAGTAGGGCTCGAACTCAGTAATCAAAACTACTAGGCCATCGCTGTCACTTTGAAATCTAAAAATAGCGTGAAGTGGATAATAAAAAAGTGATATGAAATTAAACTTGACATAATTAAAAAAATCAATTTAAAAAAAAGATAGAGGGCTGAAGACTGCTGGCGCAGTCTAGATACCTCAGACTTTAATAATCACCGTTAATCATGACCACACGATAGAAGTGATAACTTCAAACTTTGAAACGTTGTTTATGTTAGTTTGTTTTGTAGTTCAGGATTAATTAGGTGAATAAAAACAAGGGGATATTAGTATTGTCTCATATATAAAATTATTTATTCATATGTCTGTACTCATAAAGTAATATTTTTTACGAAATATAGTCATATTTGTGAATTAATTATATTCTAAGAAAGAAGCAATAGGTTTATGGTAGCTGATATAGGTTATAATTACTTTAGATTCAAAAAATTATTTAAAAAAAAAAAAAACTCCGTCAAGCAGTATTCCGTACTTTCATTTGGATCATTTGACATAATTAAATTGAATTTTGATTTTAAAAAATCTACTAAAGGCTTTGATTCGTCCTTTGAAAAATCTACATTAAAATAATCCACTTAAAATAATAGGCAATTTGTTCAGAACAGTTAATCCGGCTTTACAGTGTAGGCAACTAAATTTTTGTGAATGAATTCGATAATTTTCTCTACACTTCGGATTTGGTGAAATATAAATAGTAAGCATTAGAATTATTTGTCCATTTTCTGTTCTACATTTTGCTACACAAATTTCTCCGATACATGACTCATTAAACCCAAATAATTCAGCAGTATCTGACACTACATCCATTTCTGAAATGACATAAGTTGTCGTATCACCGTTATTTTTATATATAGCAACTCTTCCAGCTCTGTGATTGTGTCTTTGGAATTTAGCAATAGAATGAAAATTTGGAACATCTATGTTTTCTTCATTATTTATCCAAGTTTCTGTTAAAAGTAATATAGTTACTTGTTGCATAACACTGTCATCGAGATACAAAGCATGCGCAAATAAACTTTGACACTTCAAATATATTGGCATTTCCTTTTTCTGTGGAAATGGAAGTTTGTGAAGATATCTGTGATTGTTTCGTGATAACCTTTTAAATTCTTTTGTTGATCTCTGAGAGTTGTAGATTCTCTTAGGTCATGAAAGAATTTAGGATCGGAATTTTCCATAACAATGTAAAGTCCTTCAAGACTTATTGCTCTTGATAACGAGACTTATAGCAATTGCTGAGAATGTGTTTTCTCATACTTATAACGTCTTGAAGGACTTAACATTGTTACGGAAAATTCCGATTCATTGTTACGAGCGTTACAAACCCGAGCGTAACATGCTTGGCTACTTAAAACGCATCATTTAAGTTCACTCTCCAGAAAAACACGGTTCCAAAGTTATCACTTCAAAAACGTAGAATATCTAGCGTGAAAGGAAGATTATTTATTTATGAATCGGAGTGTGATAGTGATAATGAAACAGAATTAGATGAGGTGCATTTTGATATAACAAAAGGCAAATATGTGATGAACTATTCATGTCATTCAATAATGAAAGTTCATAAGATTATGTCATTTCTTATATATAAACAGTATTAAGATACATGTAGAAATTTAATTTTTTGAGATACTCATCTTTTCATTTTTACTGCTATCATTTACTATCCGGCACCTATAAATTATCTTATTTTTTGTGCTAAACTGTACGGTAATTGAAAACATGACGGTACGAAAATTCAATGAGTGCGTCTTAATAAATTGATTTACTACAGCCTGTTTATTGATAAAATGTTCGACAAATATTAAATTTTTGGTTTAATTAGAAATAAAAAAAGGTATAATTGTTAAAATACTACATCTGTTGGATGTAATAACTGTTCCCAATGCACTATTAAAAACATTCCGGTGTATTTTACTTTTGGAACAAAAATATCCTTTGACAATGTCAGTAAATTGTTTTGGATGCAAGTTCTTGGATATCTTATTTCTGCCTATGCAGTAATGCAATATACATATATACCATTTTTCCTAGATATAGTTACCTCCATATTCTAATATTAGATAAAATTACTTATTCTCTTAGTTTTATTTTAACCGCAGTATTTTTTTTTAAAAAATATTTAAATACATTTATAATCCTAATGTCCCTAAAGTAATGTTAGTATGTATACACACTTTTTGTATAATTTTTCATTTCTATTCTTTTCCTAAGTGCTACTATTCAGTCATTCTCATGCTTTGAATTTGCATTTGGGTTCAGGACCTGGCAATAAGTTGTTTATTGTACTCAGATTTAGCATGGGCTCTGCATTTTTAGGTAACTTACCTTTTTGTTGCAATAGATTTAGATATTCTATGCATTATTTTCAATAGGTTTTTGCTCAGTATTCTTTAAATTCTATTATTTTTAATTTCTAATATATCCTTTCTAAAATCTTATGTCTTGCCAATTTAAATTTTTTTTTCAGTTTAGATTGATTATTTATTTCTCTTTAGTAGAGAATTTTGAATGTATATATATATAGTCCAGTATTACTTATCTAATCCCTACAATACAAAATAGAGATCTTAATCTACAAATTTAAAACATGAATAAAAGTACCTTTGAAATTTTTTCAATGAAACTCTTTAAAACACAAAAAAAACACTGAAAATTCCACAATATTAACATTTATTACACAATACAACTTTTTACAATTGATGCGAAAGTATATATACAGATGTACATTAAGGTATAATTCCAGGTACTTCAAAAATTAACGGCAGAAATAAAAGTGCTTTATCAGGATCAAAGAATTCCATAGAACATCAAATCATTTCCTACATATAGTAGTTTTATTTTCTTCATCAATGTTATCATATTGCATAAATAACAAACTTACACTTTGTACTACATGTGTTTTCAGATTACATCAGCCACTCTGATGCTCTCCCAAATATCAAAACAAAATGTGCTCATTAGATTTTATAACAGAAACAAAACAGAGGCACAAAGAATGACAATTTCAGGAAACACCCAGCTATGTATTTGCAATTACACATCACAGAAAAATATAACTTCTGACTTAGAATACACTTTGCTATAAATATATACAATACATTGTGCATGATGAATTAATGAGACAAATTTCATAAAATCATACACGTTTTTAAAAAAAATTGGAACAGTCGGAAAACTTAACCTTATGATACAAGTAAGCAAAATACTCCTGATTTTATGAGTGAGCAATTATTAGAACTAAGACAGTTAAATACTAATTATTTTCACAATAAACATTTTTATTCTGTTTCTTTATATGATATTTGAATATAGCTTCATGACATGAATGATTGTCACTTAAGTATTGAAAAAAATGAGTAATGTTCTATAATAGAAACATTTCTTATGAAAGTTAGAAAAAGTTTTAGGTATGTCAAAGTCAAAATAAAAGTAACAAACATTCAAATATAAGAGCCAGATATAAGTAGTCAAATTTAGGCGAAGAGTATTTAAACAGAATGTACAAAAATGTGCTTTTCTTTTATTTCTTAAAAGGCTGAGCCTCCTTAGTATTAGTTCATCACTATAAGTTATTTTTAGCTTAAATGCAAAGATCACTGTATACATTTGAAATTAGACTAGAAATAAAAACAAAACTAATTTTCCTTCTTTTCTGCAAAAACTTAAGCTTATATAAATGCTACATAAATCTGTAGACCAAAATTAGTTTAATAAATATGTTTCACGAGACAACACATTTAGCTCATTCTTAGCAATACACAATTTTTTCTTGCAACACTCGTGTATTTTATTCTCGACAAGTCTCATCATTATTCAAGCTGTTCTTCAATAGTTTTAGAAATGTTCAAAATATACATTTTACAAGAACAAATAAAATGTGAGCAAATATTTGTAGATTCTATCAAGAAGAGCAGAAAGAAAATTGATAGTTAAAGATTCATGAATACTTATTTTAAAAATATCATTATCATTCAAAGAATTGATTTAAAAATCATAAAACTTTTTAATATTTAAAACATTTTAAAATTATGAATAGTTTTGGTACTTAAATGAAAGAAAATGTCTCCAGTATTCTAATATTCAGTCAAAACTTGAAAAATAATATCCTACTAATTGTGTACAAGAACGAACTACTCACAATATTTTAAATATAAGGTTTTTATATACCTACCAAACACACATTTCATTTTTACCTACATTTGCCAATATGGCAAAATTCAGATGATCAGGCATTAAAATGCTTTAATTTATTGCTTACAGACAGTCAAAACTTGCTCATGAATAATTTCTTCCAATATTACATTAAAATAACCTTTAAATGTTCAACATTGTGAACAATAAGATGAATTAAGAATGGAACTATTTAAATTGCAATCACATTCATAACCAGCAAGATTTATACTGAAACCTACTGATAAATATCTATGACTTCAAAGTCATTTTTTTAAATACAAAAGAATCAAAGATTGGTTTTTACTAAATTTTACATTACTAGCTTTCACATTTTAAAAGCAGTAACATGCTGTCAGCAAAAAATGAGATCACTGTAATACAACAAAAGTAAAATATCTAGATGTAAAAATATATTTCTTCATAGAATTCAATTTTTAAAGAATTTTCTCCTCATACATATTCTTACACAGTTTCAGTATTTTTAATTTCATGTATTTTCTTTAAGAATAATACATCTGCAAGTCTTTTAAAACAAGTAATATCACAGAAACACCAAAGAATTAGTTGATAGCATAATTATATACTAAAAAAACTTGTTACTTAGTGAATGCACAAACATAGTTGAATATCATATCAGTGAAAATGAATTACAATTTTCATATTGCTCTTGAATGTTTTTAAGTTAAAAACACATTTCACTACAATTAAATTGCATAGCTATAATGAAAGACACACTGTGGTCAAATTGAAACATTTGCGAAAATTGGCTATGAGATGTTACAATTTATTTTTTTTTATGACATTTATTCACAGAAACAAGTTGCTTATATTGAGAGAAAGCAAATATTTCTAAATAATTTATTCTTACACAAATAACTATAGAAAGACAAACATTTATTTCTTAAAGTGAAGTATGAATATTTTTAGTAGTTAAGCTCTTTTTTCATGAGGAGGAAATTCTTATGGAAGCAAAATTATTCCTAAATTGTTAAGTAACATGGTTTTAAAATGGTAGCATAAATTTATAATAAAAAACATGGGCATAAACAAATAATCACAAGATTTATGCATATGTTGGTATGATTGAGTATCTTAAATGGCTATAGGAATTAAAAATTTTCTCACTTATAAGCAGAGTTGATTGACTTGAATGACATAAAAGTTTTTTTTTTTTTTCTTCTTAAAGGACCATGTACATATTTAAATTTTCCAAAATTTATTAAATAAATCCATATGAGATCAAATCCTTAAAAAAATTACTAGCTTATATATTATGCAAAAAATATTCTAGAAATTTTGTACATATCAAAATAAAACTTAGAAATAAAATGAATTCAGATTACTTGTATGAAAATGAATGATCTTCTGATATCTTGATAATGACCAATTTGATGCAATTCCATGAATTTTTATAAAAATATTTACTGAACCAACACTTCATGTAAAAAAAAAAAAAATGATGCATAAATCTACACATACACAACTAGCATTTTTTCCAATCTCCAAAAATATTTAAATAACAAACTGAAAACATACACAAACATTGGTTTATCACCATAATACACATTTTCATACAATTTCATCTCAATATTGTGCTATCACAACTTTAACAAATATATGATATAATGAGGGGAAAATACAAATTAAGCAGAAATATATTAAATCATCAATTTGAATTACTCATAAAAACAATTCAATTGAATGATTATTACTAATCTGTACAAAATCAACAATAAAAACCATCTTAAAATACTCATTCATGAACAAATAATGCACCTTTATTCAAACAAAAACATTTTTATTTTTCAATTACTATGTACACTTTTTTCAGGAGAATACTCCAATGAAACATCTAGATCCAATTTATTTACCATGTCTGTCTCCAACACATAAAAATAAAAGTATGAAGAAACAAATGTGTTATCTAATGGATGCATTTCATTTATAACACACTCAAAATAAAATTTGTACTCTAAACAAATTTCACGTTCTATTAAATATATACAGAGAGTACAAAAATACTTGAAAAGTAATGTGCCTATTTGTTACAAATATATATTTCCATATATTTCCTAAGAAACAATTCCATCCATTTTAGAATGATTAAAATATCAAAAAAAAAAATGTATTGATAATAATGGTATTAATTTGCATACCAATAATAGCAATAATTTTTTGTGCCCAAATAATTCGCTATTAACAAACTATGCTATTCAACTGTCTAAAAACTGTTCAACTTCTAACAGTATATCATCATCTGGTGAAGTCTCAATTTCCTCTATATTCATATCCTCGTCTCCAAGAAGGCGCTCAAATTCATCAAGCATTGACCTGTCCGAATTTTCTCGCTTGATTTTTTTGTCAAAATTTAGTTCATTTTCATCAGACATAAATGATGCAGAAAGGCTAACATGAGTATGTTGGTTCGATTCAACAGCAGTGTCGGACACTGCTTCTTTAGATAAATCAGAAGATTTTTTTACTTTCATTTAGATTGTGACTGAGTGATACAGAATTACTGGATAACGTAGTGTTGTTTACAGTATCAGGAATGGCAGGTGTTGAATGAGACACAAGAACTTTAGAATGGTCAATAAAAGATTGTAGATTCTTCACAGCATACCTGTTTAGAGAAATACAAAATAGTATTAAAGAAATAGAATTTAATACAAGCAACATTGTTTTGCTTTTAATTTCCATATAATCAGAATCATTTTTCTTTTAATAAACATTTCTTTACAAAAAAATTAATAACAATTTTAAACAAAAACAAAGCATTTTTTAAAATTCTCAAAGAAATTGAAGTTATATGTACTTCAACATATAAAGATAATTTTAAAACATGAAAATTATCTTTATTTTCAAAGGGAACTATTATTAAAAACTTTGTGATTAGCATTAATTTTAACACATTGATATACTATTACTCTTATCAAGATTGAATACTCACAAACAGGAAATTTAAAGAATAAAAATATAGGTGTTCTCTTCCCTTTCAGATGATAAAAAGGAAGAGGATCATTTTGATGGATATCTTTTATACACATAGTAGAAAACCCTTCTTGAATAATTTCACACACACACATTCAATGAATAATACTACATAACACTTTTATTCTTGGGTAGTAAAGGTTATTTTCTAATGGCTTCTGTCTGGTAATCATAGAAAATAGTTATTAATCTCCACAAATTTTGTTTTTGTAACTAGGACAGTGTTTTGAATCTTATACACTTTGAATGACAGTATCTATTAATTTAGAATAACTGCATGGAAGATCCATTACAAAATTCTATCAATTTGAAGAATTTTTTACTTTATTAAAATTGCATCACCACAAATTCCCCTATATCCTCATTCAGTGGCACGTCCAGACCTCCTTCCATCACCCCCGATTTTATTCCCGAATGATCATAATCTTAAGTTTATAGTACATAAAATAATTCTAAACAAAAGGTAACAATAATTTCAGTTCTAGTAAAAAAAAAAATAAAATTTCTCTCCCTCTTTAAAACTGAACTGCATGTTGAACACATAAAACACCCTCTTATTCTCAGAACTAAACTATTCATTTGTTTCCTATTACACTCTGTATTGTATTCTTGAGGTAATTGGTTTTATCTTTCTCCCCTATTTCATAATGAGACAAGGTCGAAAAATAAAACCATATGCATTGGCAAGCCCATGGGACAAAACAAAAACCTAAAATTCTTTTGTTACTTGTATTTCATGATTCTACATGACTATTTAACATGCATATTCTCAATGCAGTGTTAGCCGATTTTGGTTTTTAAATTATAAAAATATGATTTTTAAATAGCATAGCAAAAATGAGTTAAATTATATGGTAAAAAGTTATAAAAGAAAACAAGTCATGTTATTGCCTTTTGTGAAAAAAAATATGTGGAGATGAAAAACACACAGCACACAATAAGAAATATTTATTCGCACTGGAAAAAAGTGTACTGGTAAAAGGTAAATTTTAAATATAATTGTCCCTGGTACAAAAAAAAGTTTATGAAAAACACTAACCACTTTATTATAATTTTATAACATAAGAAATTAGAAAATAATTATTACTAAATAAAGTGTATAATTTAATTGGTACATACGAAATCTATCACAATGGCTAAATTTCTTGCTTGAAATTTATTGTATATGCTACTTAGTTGAATTGCACAACATTCTAACGAATAATTTCACAAATTTGAACCACATTCAATACATTACACAACATTATGCATTTATTTTTCACATAATTTAATTTAATTCTGATTTATGCATTTTCTCTTCAGTAATATGAATTGGAATAAAGAGCAGAAAAAAGTCTACAACTTAAATTGATATTTTTTGATAAAACCAATTAGTTAGAAAATATAATTTATGAAATCATATATATATATATATAAATATATAAGTATATATATTATCATTAATATAGAATATAAATTTATCAGTTACTAAGAAACTATATTAAAACAAACATAATATGTACTTCTGTTCATTTTCTTTGTTCCCAATCCCAGACTCGACTTTACTGATGCTTGTATCAGGTGAAGCATCAAGTTTGAAGATTTTACCTTCTTTCTCATTAGTATCCATCTCAATCTTTCTTTTACCTTAAAAAAAATAATAATAAATGTAACATTTGTCTATGAAGCTGATTGTGGGAGAAATGTTCATATTCTCATAATCTTAAACAGTATAATCCCAATACCACACTTTTCAGTCCATAAGAAATGTGATTTATTAGGTGAGAATTTACTAAAAATACCAGGTTTAGACAGACAAGAGCCAAAGTTCTCAATTTAATGATGACACTTTATGCAACCAAAATTGAATTGCTGTATTAATAAAACTAGCATATCTGTGAATGTTCATTCATCATAGAATGCTAGAAATTCATTATATTTGCTCCTTAAATCATAGTTCACTTCTCCTTCAAAAAATATTTAATATTTCCCAAACTAATCACACGTCTTAGAGGTCGAAATTATACCTTGAGCAAGGCTGCTTTTAGGGTCCATTTTGGAGTAAAATAAAGTTCATCTGTTTGGCTGGGAAATATGGCATCTAATTTCTGTGATGTTTTTATAACTTTCCATGTGTCACAAAAGTCGTCAATATTCTGTACACAGTGGTGCTTAAACTGATTTTTATAAGGCATGAAATTCAAAGTAATTTGACAATTTTTCCCTCCAAACAAGTATCAGGTACTAGTAGAATAGTGAAATGGAATATCTATAAAAATATGCAAAACAATTACTATACTCTTTTACAAATACAATTATCTACTAGTATTAAATATTAACACTTAGGCAACCAGCAGGCAAACAGACAAAGGTAAAAGATAAATGTCAATCTGAAATGTTGTCTAGTTTGATTCATATTCAACTAGGGTTGATCTGTTTAGTAATGGTCATCTTTGCTACTTTATTTTCAATTTAGGCAAAACTATCAAGGGGGAAAAATAGGAAGAGTTTGTTACATAATTAGCTGTACCCTGCCATGTATTGCTGTGGCTCAATTAGGTTAAACAGAAATAAAAGAGCACAAATTTCTAATATGTTTACATGTCTGCACTTGAGGTATGATTTTTTTTAAATATGAATAAATATACATACACAAAACTTTCCTCAAAAGATTTCATTTGTAATTTGTTAACCAAAACCTTGAAATTATTACAGTTTGCATTTGTTCTTATGTTATACCAGTGGTCAAAACAAGTATTTGACATGCAACGATTTTTATCAATATTGACTATAAACATCTTACTATGCAACAAAGAAATCATATTTTGTTATTTGTTGCATATTACAGTTCAGTTTCCAATGTAGAAGTTTTTGTACTTACAATAACAAACCTAAACAAAAAAATCACTGTTATAATTTTTAAAAGCAGTTTGGCAAGCAAAATAAGTATTTGACATAGGATGCTTTGATAAATTTTTATACCAAGAAGCAAAGTTACTGTTAAGTGTGGCTCCAAATTTTTGTAATTCAAAGCATTTGGACTATTTCTGAGGGCAGTAAGAAAGTTTTATTTAAACAGTGAGCAAGATGAGCCGAAAAGAAGGAGAGTAGTCGGTGGAAATTAAAAATTTAATCATAATGCACTTTAAAAATTATTTATCAGAAAACAAAATTTCAGTTGTAGTAAATAGGCCAAGAACAAGAGTGCACTTTATAATTAAAATGTATAAAGAGCAAAAATTGGTTGATAACAAGACAAGATCTTGTCGACCAAAACATTTTGCAAAGCGAAGGAGCGATGGCTTGTTTGTCAAATTAAAAAGGACCCCAAAACCAATGCATCAAATTAGGCAGTCACAAAGGATTGTTTGAACAAAAGATGTTATACCCCATACTATTAGAAATTACCTGCATTATAATGGATTTAAAGCTAGAACGGCTTGAAAGAAGCCATATAGTATATCCAAAAAGAATAGAGTGCATAGACTGGAATTTGCTAGAAAACATGCAAACAAACCAGTAAAATTCTGGCTCAATGTAATTTTTGCAGACAAGAGCAAACTTTATCTTTTTGGATGCGATGTCAAAATATTATAGTGTACAGAAAACGCAATGCTGAATAGGAAGAATGAAATATGGTGTCCACAGTAAAGCATGGAGGAGGTATAATGGTTTGGGGGTGTACGACTGCTTCAGGAGTGGGAAATATGATAGTAAATAATGGCAGAATGGACTATCTGTTTTACAAACAGACTTAAAAAAAAATTTGCATCCCAGTGCTGAAAAACTGGGTACAGAGGAGGACTACAAATTTTACCAAGACAATGAGACCCAAAACACTTCACTCTCAATACAAGGCTTTAGCTGCTATACAACTGCCCAAAAGTTATAAAAACAATCAACCAAAGTCCAGATCTCAATCCAATTGAGCACCAGCGGAGCAGATTGGAAAAAAATTGGTTAAGAGAGCGCCATTATTCTAACAACCATCAAATGGAGGTCCTTAGCATAAATTTACCAAAAGGTGACAGGGAATTTGGTTAAATCAATGCTACAGCATATAAGAGAAATCATCTGTCAGAGAGGAAGAGCAACTAGATATTAGTTACATATTATTTGATTTATTTCTATGTCTTGTTGAATACCTTTTTTGCTTGTTAAACTTCTTTTGAAAGAAATAATGGTGATTTTGTTAGTTTATTATATTTAAATGTATTACAAAAGATGCTGCATTTAATTCTTAATGTTTTTTGGTTTAAAATCAGTAAAAATTGTTTTATTTTTTTATACAGTGTTTATTTATTAATTCAATGTATGCAGAAATCTCCGCATGTTGAATACTTATTTTGACCACTGTAATCCTAAATTATTTACTTTGTCTCCATAGTAGAAGTCTCAAGTTTGAAGATAAATTTTAAATGGCTCTACCCTGATGTCCTTGAGGGTAAAGAGTTAATTTTACAATACTTGACACTTTTAAATAAGAAAATAAATAGCACGTTCATAATTTTTAGTTTTAATTCTCTTAAATTCTACATTAAAAAATGACTCAGATGTTTCAGATAGCAGATGATTTTAAAAATATGACTTAAATATCAAACATGATTTATATAATAGTTTCTTCAAAATATGAAAACATTACTATTCTTTATAAAAAGCAAAATTTGCAGCTGTGAATACTGGAATAAAAGCTAAAAACATTTGAAATACTGTTTTATCTTAGGCAATTTCAATTGCATTCATATCAATAAAAAACTGCTCTACTATCATCTAGGTTACTTAACCATGCAATAGGGTTGGGTCAAAATTATGAGGCCTGTCCCAATGTCACTCATATTACTTCAAAGAACAACATAAACTCACAATCCTTTCCCCAGCTTTTTAAACAATAATATCACTAAAATTTCACCAGATCCTTTCATTAATTTCCCATAATATATATAAAAATATATATAAGAAGATAAAATTCTTCAAATAATTGACAAGTATACAATAATCCTATTAAAAAAAACAGAAGCATGCAAATTAACACACAAACTTTTGCATTTATGGTGAAGATTTTCTTATAAGGAATAATAGAAAGTTAGAAGCATCTAGACAGCACATGACAGATCAGCTTGATTGAATAATCAGCACATTCTGTATTACACACATTAACACTGATTTTTATAAGCACACTCAAAAAGCAACAATTTATACTTATACTCAACTAAAATATATTTCTTAAAAAATGAGATCGGCTGCAAAAATAATAAATAAGCAAACCACATAAAACTTGTAATTTTAAGCCTCTTATGTATTTTCTATCCCATTTTCAAACAAATTACATATTCTCAAAAATAGTTGGCAGGTATGATATATAAAATGATAATTATTAAACTGGTTACTAGCAAATGCAAAAAAGTGCTTACACATAAAAATATGAACAGAATTGCATATTCAACTTACAAGGAGAATAGGACACTGTTACTTTATTGGACTGTTTTAATTCATCACAAGCATTCTTAAGCCCATTGGAGACCTAGTTTTTTAAAAAATAAAAATTATAAAATGCACCTAAGCAAAATATTAGTAATTACTTTTTTTTTTTTATACCAACTGGTACAGAAGAATGATTGAAAATTAGAAAAGACAAATATGGTTGCAATAATAAAACATATAATGTCCCATAAATAATTGAAATTTTTTTATTGAAAATCAGTAGTTAAACTGTTTTCAGTCACAAGACTATCTTTGAGTATTGGAATTACTGCAAACCATACCATAGTGGAAAATAATTCTTTTTAGCAATACAGGACAATCAGAAAAGCTATGTTAGCAATAGTTTTACATTTCCCAAATTAACCATTACTATTGTACCATTAAAAACTAAAAAGATGTAATTGAAAAACAAAATACTCAAGACCAATTTTAATTTACTGCATAAAAAAAAAGTTTTTGTTTTTTTTACTCAATTTTTCAAGTTTTAAGCAAAGCAAATTTTAATATTAACCCCTTACCATACAAATAAAATGAAATTTGATGCATCTGAAAAATATTATTTAATTTATTGGTAATATTGAGAAGATGTGACACTGAAAACAAACTAAATTCAATTCATGAGTGAAGCAGCTGAGTAATCTAACATATTGCACAGCTTCTGCTGAACATAGCTATTGATGAGTTAGTTTTGTCAAAGTCTACAATGGCACATGAAATGAATAACGACCTCATCATGTCATTACATGCCAAAGAGTTAAGGCTACCTAATGTCAAAGATAATCTAAATTTGGAAAACATTTTAAACAAAAAAAAATGTCTCATAACTTTCATATAAATTAATACATTATACACATTTATTTACTATATAGTATTTTTGAAATATTTCAAAAACGTACAATTCCCATAAGTAAATTTAACACCCATTCAGTGTTGAAGTATAAGAGAAAACATTTTATGCTAGAAAAAACATTGACTTGTTATATGCTCTCTTGAGAGTTGTGAAATGAGAATAAATTACTCATGTTAAATGCTTCCCTTAACAGCTTTTTAAAAAAGAATTACAAAAACATTGTTTCATTATTAAATATAAAGAACTAAAACAAAACATGAAATTTTGAGTTGAATTATTATTTTTTTTACATGAATGTACATTAGTTTTATCAGTTTACTATTGCAAGGTTCCAAATTACTATCTCAGGCAAATGAACAGAACCTACATACTGGTCTTTCTATGATAGTTCTTAAAGCAAGAGGCAATATAAAGAGATATGCAATATAAAGTATATCTGGTTTAACATTGAAATCAAGAGATTGAAGTCTCATTAAATTTAATTTTTTCTCAGTAGCAGGAATAACATCTGTTACATCCATAAATAATAAAGGACTAATGCTGGGTCTTCTCAATGTGGCAGAAAATAGCCACAATGATTTTTGCAATAATTTTTTCTAAGTTCGATTCTAAATTGTTTAGGTGATCATGAACTCCCTCATTTAAAATAAAAAACTTAATTCCACTAAGGCAGATCCAATAATCAAAGAAAATTTCATGATACCTCTACCTCTTTATTTTGGTGTAAAATAAGTAGCTGATCAACTTTTACTAAAAACTTATAGCTGAGAAAAATAGCGATAAAGCAAACCATATTGAGAAATTTTGCAACATCTGAGATAGCTTGGGAAAAACAGGGGAGGAATTAAAGCATTTTTCTACCTAAAAAAAAGGTTTCACTTTGGAGCTCACTCTAACATTCAAATATGGACAGTCTAATTACATAGTAGTAAAAGTATTTTCAGATATACTTCCAAACTTTTATGCAAAAGAATAATGCAAATCAGGGGTGCAACCTGCAAGCCTGACTGACACCTTGAGGCTCAAAACATGACCTTGAATGGGGGGGGGATCCTAATATTTTCCGTTATGCCATTGTACAAGTACAATATTTAATACAATAATAATTTACTAGTCCTTACAAATATCCTTATTCATATAATTTTTTCACAAAGTATAGAAACAAGATACAGGGAGAACTAATAAGTCAACTATAGCACACAATTAATGAATATATTAAAGCAGAAAGTAAAATTATTAATTACCATATGGGATGCAACTTTTTCAACACCAAGTGTAGTATCTAATTAAAAAAAAGATAAACAAAACATTATAATAAAAAGTAATATTTGTGCATATATTTTAAATAGCATCAATGAAAAGTCAAAAGTTAATTTTACCTGTTTTACAAATAGTTGATTCTGTACACAAGTCTTTGGGTTTTCGTGTGAGCTTCAGCTTCTTAGTAATTTTACATCTCAAATGTTTATCTTCTGTTGAAGGACAAGTGGTAAGTGTATCCCCATGCATAGATACATCCCCATTATCTAAAGGAAAAATAATTAATACATAAAAAAAACTTATCTGAATAAGAAAAATTTTAATTTTTTCGATGTAATATAGAACTACAAAAAAAAAATGATTGTTATTTACTTTTAACCATAAATTAGTTTTCCAACCAGAATCCACACAGGTACATAAAAGCATTCAAGGGTCAACCAGAAAAAAATTGTATTTCCAGGATTATTTGAAGAAGTACTTTGCATAATACAGATTAAGGGGATAAAACATTATTTATTAAATGTCATAGTAAAGCTCAAATTCCCTATTACAAAATACTCATGCCTTCTAGAACTTTCTTTAGCAAATGGGAGAGGGAAATTCCATAAAAAGTCTTTTGAACAAACATATTGATTTTACTAAATAATTGGTACTGCATACCATGCCAACCTTTGAAAATGACAAAACAAAAAATTTGGTATGCAATTCAAGCAAATTCTTAAAGGATAAACAGCATTTTAAATTTTACAAAACAAACCATGATACACAAATTTCAAAAATATACAAAAAAAATTTCAATATATTTAAATGAGAAAAGTACTCACAGGAAACTTATTTTCTATTGATTTGATTTATAAAAATGTATACACACTAAGGTAAATTTAAAGACACACACACACATATATATATATATATATGTATATATATATATGAAGACATACAAGAAAGCAATGACATTATAGTAAGGATGCTTTTATACAAATTAAATATAAATTATTATTCAATGTTGAGATCATATTCATAAAAAAAACAGGCTTTTTATATAAAACATAAAGGAGTTAACAATCAAGTCAGAAGAAGTTAGCATCAAGATATTGACCAAATGATAACCATCAAGTACACAAATACTTAAAAATGTGAGTTTTTTTTCTTTCCATAAAGCAAATTGTTATGGTTTTATAGAAAATAAAATGTAAGTAAGAGCCTTTTGTCAATTTTTAAATAAAGAAGCACCTTTTTCTGACTCCAAATTTATATTAAGTGAAATAAAAGCAACCCATATTAATCCCCCCCCCTTTATTAATAGGTTGCTTCCTATTTTTCCTTGCAAATACTGTAGAATTATCTGTCATAAGGGAAACAATGTTCAAAAAAGGTATCCAACATTTTTTTTTTAACATTCATCTAATGCAGATGTACTCCAGCTTTTTTCCCACCACACCCACATACATATGATAAGTATTTCACGCAGGCCACAACATGAGTATAATGTGGAAAAAACACTATAGGGCCAAAGTAGCATTGGACAAACCAAAATTGATCCAAATATTAAATCTTTCACTTTTGGCTTTCATTTTAATATTTTACTAACCCTTCTGTCACACACACACACAAATATTTACTTTTGTGCATTTTTCACTGAATTATGGGACAATTCCTATTTTCTTCTATCCATGGCCAAACTTCTCTCTTTTTTTACATTATACTATCAAGAAAGGCAAACTGATAGATTTTATTGTTTCATTAATAGAATTTACCACTAAATTTTTAGTACATTGTTCTTAAATAATTGAATGTTTTAGTGCAATGGGCCGTAACCAGGCCACTCAGAAAAGACCACCGGAAAACATGCAGCCCACAAGCCGCAGGCGAGTATCACTGATCTAATGGAATCTGCAATAAAATTTGGAATTGCAAAAAGCCCACTTTGAATTAGACATTTTGCACAATCAAAATAAGATACCACAATAGGACGAAATTTATAGTTGGTATCAACTGCTGTAACAAAAGGATCTTCTTGATCAATGCTGTTAATCATATACTCTTTCTAGTTAGGAGCTAGTTTACTAATCACAGGAAATATTTTAGTCTTTGCACAGCTAGCTGTACTGTATGGTAATGTATCAAACTTTAGAAAATTTTTGCAAAAAAGACAGGCTGCAATCAAATGGTACATTATGTTTTACAAGGAAAAGATGTTAATAGTACATCAGTCTTGACTACATCTGACAGAAGATTGTTCTTGAAAATTGATCCAATTTTGAACAATTACTATTTGATTTTTCATTTGCAAAGAGCTTTGAGGTTTTACGGAACAGGTAATACCATATAAATAACAGTGACAAATATGTAAGTCAGTAAGACATGTTACAAAATGCATATTCACCAAATTTCAGGATGTCTAAACAATGGAATTCCTTTTTATAACATTATCTACACATTTAAAAGTATACTATTTTTCCTATGTTAGACATTGTGCTAACAATCAATGAAAATAAATTGTTCAGCAACCTGAAGCTTAAGAAAAATAAACATGAGCAAAGCACAAAATGAATCGAGTTTCAGAAAGTTGCTATAAAAGAAAGAGAAAAGGAAAAAAAAAAATGCTTTGCAAATGTGAGTGAGTGAATATTAATGTTGCACTGTTCAGCTACACGAGGGATTTTGGCGACGGACCACGTAATTTTGAGCCATGGTCAAGTGATGTGGATGGTGCCTAAACTGACATCCCGCTCTCCTAACTACCACATCAAGGGGAGAATGTTTCAGCTCTCAACAGATTTAGCGTGCATCGCTGCCCTACATGGCGGGTCTTTAGTGGTACTGGGCTCGAACTTATGACATGCCTGCCATGATCTGATACCTTGACCACTGGGCTACTGCAGCCCCCAATGCTTTGTGAAACAGAAACCATCTGTATGAATAAGTTAGGAACAAATAGCAAATGAATTAGAATATACAGGAGGAAAGACAATCTTCATTACTTTTTAAACTCAATGGTAACATGCTCTACATTCTTCTCCCACCTATTTTCTAGTTTTTGTGAATGCATAATGATAAATAAGAGCTGTTGGGGCAAAAATAGTCATCAAGAAAACTGAATGAACCATCAGATAAAAGTAAATTTTAAAATATTCGTACATGTCTGGTCATTCAATTTTAACACATTTTTTTTTTTAGAAAAAAATCAAATTCAATTAAAGCAAGTAGGGAAGAGAAAACATGCAAAATCATTCATTTATTGTACTTTAATATGTATTGCTCTTTGTGTAAATATATATCTTCAAGTTTCAGTAAAGTTCTGTGATATTTAATACGTAATTTTGCCATATTAATTTTAAGTTATTTAACTACCAAAATTTAAAAAAATTTATAAAAGAAATTTCATATTTTATTCAGTGAAGACTCATGTTGTACAATTAATTGTGCTGCTTACAGTTTGATTTAACACATTCATCTTTTTTTTTCTCCTCAAAATCTTAAAATTCCTTCAATCCTAAAAAATAACTTATTACATTTTGATTAAAAAATAAATTTAAAAAAAATTACCTGTAGAATAAAGATGCTGAATATAATTTATAAAAATTTTAAGTATCCATTGTAAGCATAAGTAATAGCGTAAAATGGGATAAAATCAGAAAAAATTTCAGATGACATTTTCATTTTAATTAATCAGGAGAAAATTAATTAAATTAATATTTATATATTTTTCCTCTTTGTATTGGAAAACATTAGCCTCAACCACATCACAATAATACATTTTCATAATCTAATTTACATTTACAAGAGAAAGATCATTCTATACAGCTAGAGAAACACCCTCCATTTCATAAAATTTTATTTTACAAAGAATGGAATATTTTAGTACAATATTAATTTTATCAATTTTTTTGCTTTCAAACTGAGTCAATTTTACCCTGTTCAAGATTGATCACATATGTGATCAGTTTCCAAGGCTGAGGCTCACAATCTCACAGGTGTTTTGAATTTGGTACATTTTTATTTTAATTTTTACACAGCACTATAGATGGCAGTTGAAGTGCTTTTTCCTTTACTAAAGCATTTTAAAGAACTTGGACTCTTAATGAGTGCTTTGAGTTTCATGGTTTTTTAAATTTAATCTGGGATATTTGAGAATACAAACAGCACATGTTTAGTTCTTCCAAGAGAATTGGGCATTTGAAGGTTTGAGATGTACTGTGCCCCAAATTTCTGTTTATATTTTAAGAAAATAGGGAAAAAGATGAAAATTTTATTAGTTTATGTGAGAGCAGATTTATTATTTGGGCTTTGCTAGATAGTATTTTGTATGTTTTGAATCATTTATAGTTCAGCAAGCATAGCAGAAAAAAAGTGAAATATTTATATGGATTAAGATTTCTCTTAAATGTATGAATGAAACAAATAGCAAAGGAAAGTAATTTTTGAATATAAGCAGCAGAAAATATTTTGATGTTGATAATAAAATGGACAATTTAGGTGCGAGTCTCAAACAAAGTTTTAAAATGTAACAGTCAAAATTTTTTATTAAGTAAATTTCTTACATTTATCTTATATTCAACTTTTCTTAATATTTTCTTTATTTTCAATATTTGTACACAAGTGTATGAAATACTTGTCAATTTTTCTTAAAGTATATATTATACATTCCGTTTTTTTTTGTTATTAATATGAAAAAATTTTCTTCATAATTCGCACTTTTTTAAAATTTTATTACAGTATATTCAGATACTCTCTATCACAGATAATAAACTATAAATTTTCACATATTTAATTACAGTAGTGATTTAATATGAATTTTTAATTCAAATTCGGCTAAACAGAGAAAATCGCCTGGTCTTGTGCATATATATATACACATATGGGCCTGGGGGAGCACTTGTTTTCCCTTTCGCTGATCTTGAAAGGGTTAAACTCTCATAATGTATAGAATTACATAATGAATTCAGAAATAAACATTGAACATTTCAAATCTAATGGATTTAATGAACAAAAAATTCTCATTTTATAACGGGGTTAAAATGAGGGGAACCACAAAAATTTCAAGAATTTAACATAGAAACTACTTTTCATTAATCAATGAAAATGACACACATAACTTTCTATTAATCAATTAAAATTATAAAAAGTTGCTTTAGAATTTCAAAACTCCAGTTTTACAGTAAGTTAAGGGGGAAGAAACAACCCAATAACCATTTTAGATTTAATATAATATATATAACTTAACTCAGTAGCACAACAGCCCATGAGGGCCAAGGCCTACTGTGCCCAACTCAGTATACACGACACTGGGCCCTGAGGTGCATGGGCAGATGTTCTGGTCAGATGGTCAGTCTGATGCAAAAATCTCCAGTGTTAAGTTCCCAAGCAAGCTTGGTACTCATTTATCGACTCACTGAAGGGATAAAAACTTGCCCAGCTGGGGATTTGAACTTTGGACCTGTGGTGAGGGAGTATAACGCACTAACCACTCAGCCACTGGGCTTCATAATATACACTGGTGTGCAAAAATTAAGGACGAGACGGTTTTTTCAATATAACTTTGTACAAAAGCTTTCCAAATCAACACATTTAATATCGTAAGATACCCAATACGTAAGGACATGTGTAATGTAAGCAACACTTACTAAAAGAGAAATCAGAGGGATAAAAAAGAAGCTTGATTGAAAAAGTAGCATGGAGCGCAATGCGACTGAAGGCCGAAACATCCCTGTGATGGGTGTCCAGCAAGAAACATGCGGTCTTTAGTAGGGGATATGATCTCCCCTGACTGCTAGGCAGGTTTCACAGCCTCTGCCCATGCTGAGAATGAGGGTGTCAATGAGTTGTTGAGGCATTGCTGCCCATTCGTCTTTCAGCGCCAATCGAAGCTCCCGAATCGTTACTGGTGGTAAGGTACGAGCTGACAAGCGTCTGCCTAGAAAATCCCATACATGCTCAATGGGATTGAGATCCGGAGATTGTGCCGGCCAATCCATACGTTCAATATCCTCACTCTCTAAGAGCTGTTCAGCAGCTACTGTGCGATGACATGGTGCATTGTTGTCCATGAAAAGGAACTGCAGACACATAGCGCCTCTAAAAAGACGCACATATGGAAGAAGAATCTCGTTACAATAACGGGTCCCGTTGACAACCTGCGTCGAAGATGTGAAGGTCTGTACGACTACCAAGCATGATGCCTCCCCAAACGAGAACACCGCGACCTCCATACCTGTCCCTTTCAATGATGTTCGAGGGATGATTGCGGCTTCCCCGCTCTCTCCAGATGAGTATGCGATGAGAATCGCTACTCAAACTGAATCTGCTCTCATCTGTACTCGTCCCCATTCATTGTATCTCCAATTCCGGTGTTCCCGGCACCACAGAGAACGCCTTCTCCGATGGGCAGGCGTTAAAGGTACACACCGTACAGGGCGTCGTGCAAACAGACCACCTCCGTGCAGTCTTCTGGCCACTGTAAAACGTGATATCGGTCGTCCAGTCGCCTGTGTCGTGTGCCTAGCGATTTCTCCTGCTGTCTGCCGCCTGTTTCTTCTGGCCTGTAAGACAATGTACCGGTCACCTGCGGGTGTGGTTCATCGTGGACGACCACTACTGAGCCCCCGGATAGCTGTTCCTGTATTTTGAAATTGTCTCCAAAGTCGTGAAACGATGCTGTGAGCAATTCCGAACTCTGCAGCCACACTTGTCACACTGCGGCCTTCCTCCAACTTCCCAATGATTCGACCTCGGGTAAAAGCATCCAGATGTCGTCTAACAGATTGATTATTCACCATTTCTCGCTGAGGCAGCAACTCGGTGTGATTTTCACTGCTATACGGCGTGCAATCTCTTTGCCAGAAATACTGATCTTACACCGACAACATGCTTTATACTACTCAGACACTCCCCCATTACGTCTACCTGCATATCTGTGCATGTGCTACCGTACATCACCTTACTTAATCTCCTGATTGGTCTTTCTGTCCGCTCTGCCTCTTCGTTCAGCTGATATGCTAATTTTTCGACTCCGTCCTTAATTTTTGCACACCAGTGTATATATATATATTATTCTTTAATTTTCAATGGAACGAAAAATGGAAAAATAAAAAGAAATAACATAAAAAATTATCAGTCTTAAAACTATAGAGGAAGAAAAAGAAAAGTGAATGGAAAAATTACACGTTACCTTGTTTGCTTTTTTTTTCTCTACGAATTTCATCCAAAGTTTTTATCTTGAAATCCAAGTTGTTAGAATTTTCTACAATCATAAAATAATATTTATTGCAATTAATTTTATAAATGTTATAAAGAATTTTAAAAATACAATGGCGTAGTGGTATATGGATATTTTTTAACACACAACACACTTTTAAAACAAAAGATTTTCTGATGCTGTCAAAGTCAAAGCATGTTTAATGAAAAAAAAAAATATTCTTAAACAAATTCATTTTATTATTATTCAATTAATGGGATAGATGAACAAGCAAATTAGAATTAGTATTTTTTCAGAATTGAAATCAAATTTGATCCCTCTAATATTTTTGCTTTCACTTTAATTTTTGCTCTTTAGGGTAGTGAAAACTTAGTTTCCCACTAATTAGAAGTCGAAAATGGATTTAAATCTGGAATGGAGATTTTAGATGGAGATATTAATGTTTTTCTAATTGCAAGATAACTTGTTGAGATTGTAATCAACTTTAAAAGAAGAATATATATTTTTTTTCCTGGAAGAAGGAGATTTAAAAGGCATCTCTTTTTAAAAATACTAATTTCTTCTTTAAAAAAAATTGACATTTTTGCCTTTTGTTACTAAAAAAATAATTTCATGACTTTCAAATTTATACAATAGAACATTACACAGCAAAAATGGATATTCAGCTTCAGTTTCCAACAATTTATTTTCATAAACCTTGCTCTTCATGGATGAATTTTAATAAAATTGACAACCTTCCCCACATATTTTTTTTTAAAAAACTGGTTAGTTTCAAAAACTTTATTGCATGCACTTCCATCAGAATAATGAGTTTACAATGAATCAGGAGCTTTGCTTAAAATTAGTATTTGTAACGATGCTAACAGAGTTCAATATAAATTATTTTCACGTATAAAAGCATTAAAGGTGTTGAATAAACCTAAGCCCTCAAAAAGCAGCATCGATATTTCTAACAAAAATGAAAAGGCCTTTTACAATGACATCACTATCAACTATACAAGGAACATCTAAAACAAGCATCCTTAACATTATTCATGACATCATTCAGCTGATTTTTTTTTTCAATTAATTGATTAGTGAAAACTTCTACCATAAGTTATAATCTGTTACTATGTCATTGATCACTTTTGAACACAGTTTCCCAGTATATTCGTCAAACACAATGCTCAACATATCAACAGTAACAAAGATAAATTTTCTGCAATAATATTTGGCTTTTAGATTTCTTGGTTCTAAAAGACGTCTTTCTACAGGCTAGCAAAGCATTATTTGGTATAAGTGTATTTTTTTTTTAAAAAAATGTCTTTTTCTGCTGTCTTAGTTTGTTCCATTTCTTGCCAAAATGTTTCCAACCATGAAGCAGTGAATGATTTCTTAACCAGGCTTACATTTTAAAAGGTTGCATGCATTCTGGTATCAAAATATTTATATACAATGGTCTAAGAAAACCTGATCCTTTCAATTTTTATTTCTAATAAAGCAAATCTAAATATCTGTCTTTTATTTACACTATTTCTGCATTTACACCACTGGTTTAGGATAAACCTTTCTCTTTTCTGTCCTCTCATAACATTTATTAATGTTCTATAAAAATAGTTCCTTCATTAAAAATCAAGGGTTATAGTTTTGTCAGGACCTTAAATGAGAGCTAATGGAACACTGCATAAAACCAACAGCTAAAATCTAGAGTTTTTACAGAATGCAATTTATTTACAAACACAAAGAAAATATAGGAATGTATGAAAAATACTTTCATTTTTTTTTTGTAGCACCACCCAGCAGAAATGTTAATTATTTATAGTAATACATCTATATCAGCTTCTTCAATAATTTAGCTTAAGACATAATTGAACAGGGAGGAAAAAGAATAAATTAAGAAAACTTTCACAGCATTCTGTAACTCCCTAAAGTAATGCAAAGGAAAGATTGTGCAGCAAAAATACATGCATCTCTTATGGTCATTACAATTTCTTTAATGAAATCAACAAATCTCACTTATTTAATAACAAAAATTCTGCCTTAATTAGCAGATTTCAGAAAGATCAGTAAGGATAAAGATATTAATATATTTCAATAATATCACAAGACACTTAAATTGAAAGTTGTATAATTTCTTTTTCAAATATTTTCATTAGATAAAAAAAAACGAGAACTAATTTTTTAAAAATGTTATTACATTATGAAATATACAAATATAAACAAAAAATATAGAATGTGTGAAGTTACGTTTAATTAAAATTTTAAACTTACAAATAAAAAAAAAGAAATTTAAAATAATTTAACAGAATATTAAAAGAAAATATATTTTATCAGCCAAAATAAAAATTTTCAACGGCAAATCGCAATTTGTGTTACATTATAAAAACTAAAAAAATTTCATTTGGCAATCAAAAAGTTGAAAGATGAACAGTAAAAATCTGATTTTAAAAAACCAATATAATAATAAAACTACTCATAAGAAATACATACCTTCTATTTTAATCTTTTTAAAATTCATGATCCGCTTAGTAATGGCACCTGAAATAAATATTATTTGCAAGATCAAATGATGGAAATTATACAATTAAAATGGAAAAAATGCATTCAACAAAATATACATGAGATTATTGAATACAAACCTTTTCCAGCAGAGTTCCTTCTACTGGATATTTTGTCTCTAAGATCATCTGAAAGAAAAAATCAAGATTATAAATTCTATTTCAATTGAGTCAAATTTAATGACCTATCAATTCCCTCTTATGAATACATTATTTAATGCATAATAATTTGGAAATATTTTTAATACCATTTACAGTAAAACATTCTGTCAAAATATTCTTCAAATTATTTTTAGTTTTGCAAATTCAGAATAAATTAAAACTAGTTAAAAAATGTTTATAATTTCTTATAAATCTCTTGATATTTATTTTGACAAGACCTAATAAAAGAGGAATTATTGCATAACATATAGCTGTTAATAACTACTTCAAATGAATTCAAAACTTATACATATTTTGTGTTCTTATTATAAGCAGTATGAATCAGGGAGGCAAAATAAGTAAATGTTTCTAAGTTCTTTATTTTATTTTTTTATTGCAGAATAATACATTCTTATTAATTTGAATTTTAAGAAATTCAATAAACAGGAAGATAACAGTTACTAAAGAGCAAATTTTGATTTTTTTTAAATTGTACAACAGAAACCGACCATAGACATTTTTGAAAAAAGAAAAAAATCTCTCCCCCCTCCCTTGCGGATGAACAAGATTCCTTCAAAGAATAACCAAGATACAAATTCTTAGAAGGGCAATACAATTTCATTCTATCAAAAAAAAAAATTATTCAAAGAGACTACTTTAAAAACTTTTGTAAAAAAACACAAAATGCTCTCAATACAAAAAACAAAAAATGCACTGTCTTTTTCTAAGATTGGATTTTTGAAAATTACTCCAAGCTGTTTTAACCATGATTGTAGAAATACACACAAAAAAAATTCTTAAATATAATACATGACTACAATATAATCTTAAAAATTGATCAAATACCACTACACAGAGATTGTTAAAAACTGCCTTGGTGGCTTTAAAAAAAACACTATAGCATATGCATTTGATACATTACTTTTAATTTCATAGGTAAGCTGATGGATTGATTTAGCAGAATATATTTCAATTGTAGCATTAAATATTATTAATGTAGGTTTGGGAAAATAGTAAAAAGCAATTAAAAGAGGGGGGGGGGAGGATACAAAGAAACAATTTTAAAAAATGAATGAGAAACAATTATATGAATAGTGTGCTAAAAAGTACACAGTACAAAATATGTCTAATCCCCATTCTACACTTTCTGAATTCCCTGGAAAAATAACTTAAAAACTGAACATAGTAAGAAACTGTAATAATTTCAGATAAAAAAACAATAACTCTATAATAGTTATTATGATACATCCTTTTGTTACTAAAATCCATAAGGGAATTAGAAAATAATTTTAATGCATAAAAAAGGAACATTTTCACTTTAAAGTTAATAAAATGTATGTATAGCCATACTTTTCTCACTTAATCCACCAAGTTTGGTTTCTTTAAGAGGGACAGGTTGGCTTTTTTCTAAAATAAAAAGCATAAAATATTTCATGAAGTAATTTCCTACTAATAAATTACAATAGACTGTTTAAATATAGCTACACTGCTTACAACACTTTTAGAGGTGTTATACGGAACTGATATTTAGTTAAAAGTTCTTAAATGTTTTAATTACATACCTAATGAAGAATCTTTTGGAATGGACAGGAAATCAGATTCTGAAGTAAGAAAATGAACAGTTGAAACTTTTCAGGGCAAAAACAACATAAATTAACAATAATCTACAATAAAACTTTATCTTGAAAATATTTTAAATATCAATTATAAGGATTAAGTCATGAGCAAATGTGGTTTTCTAATAGATTTTGATCAATAAACAAACCTTTGAGGAGAATTTAAGTTTTGCTTTGTAAATAAAATAATGATTCCTATTATATCCAAATATTTTAAATGTTATGAAAATTACACAGTTATATATCCCCCCCTTATAAAAAAAAAAATTTAAGTATTCAAACATTTTTAATATATAACACTTAAATGTACAAGCTCTTTTCTCATAGTACACTCCAATGAAAGATTTCCTAATATGAAAATTATTGAATTGAAGCAATTATTTATAATAGTAGGCTATCAAAATAAAGGTGTCCAAAAGATATATTTTTTAATTTTAACTTTATAATTACACACCTCACAATACTGAATAAAAATTAAGTGATGAAAACTACACCTTCCTATAAAAACAGGTATTTTTCATTATAAATTTAAATGTCAAATGAAGACTGAAAGCAATATGTATTTTATTTAAAAATTACCATTATTGAAAGCAATTGTTTTTAGCATAATTCTCCACTAAAAACAAACTTACAACTGATATGTTGCAGATTCAAGCATTCAGTTATTGAAAATTGAAATCAGGATGATTAAATAATACAGAAATATATTGGTGAACAATCTTATTCTAAAATTAAAATTAAGATTTTCAAAGACAATAGAAAGTTCATACATGAACTAATCTAGTTTTTATTTAAGAAATCAAATTATGAACAAAATTCCACATCCAAAATACACTACACAGTAATGTGGCTATATATATATATATATATATATATATATATATATATATTTACTTGCATGGGAGAAAAAGGCTTAAACTTAAATTAAAGGAGATTACAATAAGGAAAAACAAATACCATGTTTTATTTACAGACTAGTCATATATCATTAGAGAGTAGAAGTAATACAAATCTTTCACCGTTTTAATTACCTATTCTTCGAAACAAAAACAGGTAATCAAGGTAAAGAGGCTGTTGAAATAGTCAAAAAATGTGAAATAATTAAAGCTGTATATTTTAATACATTAAAATTTTAAACGATAAAAACAGTTTCATTTCAATTCAAGCTCATATGAATTTCAAAATGTTTAAAGCTTAGCCTAATTTGGCTTTTGTGCCATAAATCAAACAATCAATCAAACTTACTTGGTGGATAATATTCATCACTAAGCCGTTCCACTATTGGAGGTGCATCTAAAGTTGGAACATTATAAGCTGAAAAAAAATTTTTTTTTTCTTAAACCAGAAATGAAAAATTATATATAAGTCCTCCTTGAAATAAACATTGTTTTTATCTTATACATGTTATATAAAAAGTTGTTTAAATTATGCTAATATAGTTTCTTCAATAGGAATACTTTGCATAGCAAAGGAATAAAACTATTGTTATTCAACCAACAGCATGTTTTTATCATTTCATAAAAAATAAATAAAAAAAAAATATCCATTTGACATGTTTATGCTGAAATGAACTGAAAAATAAGAAAATATATTACTTAATATAAAATTGATTTTTAGCACAGTACTATTACTATACATAACCCAATTTTGGTAATCTCTTTACACATTACATTCAATAACATGTGCAGTATAATTGATATATTATTCGATTTTGTGGATTATTGACCTTCATTTTTGACTGACAAAAATTCTAAAAGAAAAATTTTCATGTTCATCCTGCATGTAAAATTGATGTTTATGTGAATTAAAAACTTCTTGTATAACTCATAGTAGTACACAGAGAAAATACTTTGGAACCTTTCTGATGGTGTAGGGTTGGATAGAAATGTAGAGATCGAAATGTTTGCACAATAGCAGTTCAGCACTATTTTCCTACTTTCACAACTAGTTAATCATTAGTTAAACAATGGCCCCTTGACATCAAAGTTTAGTAACATCTGAAGATGCCAAATATTACAGCAGCAGTACAGCCAATGTAACAATGAGACAGCATTACAGATCTGAACCATTGAAAAATTTGATTCATGATGTTTTAACACTACCAAATTTTTGTAGCAATATTTATTAGTAATAGGCTCAAAGGCAAAGTACAAAGGCAACAGTAGATGGAATATCTGTAATAGGCTCAAAGACAAAATCATCCACATTATAACAATTACGGAGAAAGATTGTACAGCTTGAATAATAATCTTCAAATATTCAAGAAAATGATAACAGTATTACTAAACAAGTAAAAGAATTTCAAGGTTTCAAAAATCTTTTAATGAAGTAAATTTAGAAGATTGGTTTCAAAGTGAAAGATATATATGAACCTGGCTTCCACTATTTAACAGATGAAGACCGTAACTGTCTTGTGAAAACTGATGATAGTAATGATGCAGAAGATGTATAAATAAGGAAAATACAATATATTTTGATATTCCATAATCTGAAGAGATTTTGATAACTATATAGCACTAAGAATATATGATCATGGTGGCATGATTGCAATTCATAAGATATGTGTAGGTATTTGACAAGAAATGGACACAAAGAGGCATGGAGTGAGAGAATATTAATGCTGCACTATTTAGCTACTCAAGGGCTTTTGGTGACGGCCCTTGTAACTTTGAACCATGGCCAAGTGACAAGGGCAACACACGAGCTGGCATACCCCTCTCCTAACTTTCACCTTAACGGTAAACTCAACAGATTTAAAACATGCACCCCCTACATGGCAGGTCTTCAACGGTACTAGGCTCAAACTCATGAAACGCTGGCCATAAGTCTGTTACCTTGACTACTAGGCTATCCCAGCCACACAAAGAGGCATTACAGATTTTAGGTAGTAAATGTTAGGAAGATTTCTAGTTCGATGTTCCAGAGCCTGCAAATGAAAATAATTTTTATATTTTTGTATTGATATGGATTCTTTCTTTAATAGAAGAGTTTTTATACTATCCATGTTTTTCTATTGTCTGTGCCACCTCTTCCGGTGATTAACCCAGATAATCAAGAGTGCACTGTAATTATTGATAAACAAATACCTAAATGTGTTTATAAACATCTTTATTTCCCTATCTGAATACTCAGTACCATGCTATATCATAATTTATATACAAAAAATGCAATTTTATCACATCAACAAATTGTAATTGTCAAGAAGAAAATTACATTAGGGAAATTTATAAAATTCAATAGCTCAAAACATGCCCCTATTAAAAAGATTATGCACAAAATATTTTTATTTAACATACGAAAAAAAAACAGATATTAGATAGGGAAAATGCTGCAGCTAAAAATTTCAGTTAAAGAAAATGAAAAATATTTAGTGTTAGTATAATAAGTATTAGCAAGAGGAAGGGGATAGCAAAGAAAATCATTTTGTTTTAAATCTAGAAGTTATTTTAAAAATTAAACATTTTAAATATCATAACAGAATGGCTATTTTAAATTAACTTTCATGAAGTAATTTGCTATGTTCATATATAAAGAGATAACATCCTTAGAAATAATTATATTTTTAATGGAATTTAAATACTGATGAAATTTTATATTAACTGGTTTTAATAATTAAGAAAAGCTTTCCTGTCACATGTTTTACTCTGATGTAAATTTCTTGTTACACAAAATATAAGCCTCTTATAAATTTTGTGATGAAAAATTATTTGATTTTAGAATTTATCTTATTGATCTATATTTTATTCAAAGATTTTCATTTCAGGTAAATAACTGTCAAGATCCTTTTTGAACAAGTCTCATAAAAAATATTTTAACTTCAAAATAAAAACATTTCATTGAAGCATAGAAGAAATCAATTCATGTTTTCTTAACTTCAACACAGTGCAACAGAAAATTTACCAAATCACAAAACTTTCACTAACCTGAATGGCAAAAGAAACCTTCTTTGAGTAAAGTTGGATTTGGGTTACACTCTAGAGAAATATTCCCAGCAGTGTCATCTACAGAGGACATGCACAATTATTTGCATGTCCTTTAAAACAACTGGATTTTTTCCCATTACACTAATTTAAAATTATTCTAAAATATTTACTTAAGTATAATATAGTTTCATAAAACACATAATGTAAATATCTCTGAAACAATTTTTACAGTCATTTTTTTTTATAAGAGTAACATTGTCTCTTCAATTCAACAACTTCGGTAATTGGAAAGAAAAGGAAATTATTTAGAAAGTTATTCAAGAATTAGTAAAGATAAGAATAACATTTTTTTTTATAAATATATTAATTCACCTTAATAAAGTAATTTTTTAAAATTATTTACTAAAGACTAGCACAAAGCATAAAATAATTAAAACACAAAACATTAATTAAAAAAAATACTTATGTGTTTAATTTGTTTTTAAAATTGCAATTTTAAAAAATCAAAGTATAATTAATTTTGAATTAGTGTATGATATTAAATATAAGACTTAAAAATATTTGTTATCAATAACTTGATGCTTAAACAGAATAAAATTCTTTTTAAAAATTATCTTCAAAGACTTATTTGCTGTTTCGTGTCCTAAAATTTCCAAACTCCAACTTTAAAAAAAACATTACATAAAAGTTTTAAAATTTTTTGAATTAAATTATGTGTTTATAATTTTTATCTCCCTTTAAATTTTATTGCTTGATTTTCCTCAGATACAAGTAGTTAAAGTGATATGCCATTATGCTCTCGACAAGATCAGTTTGTCACACATTAAAAGGATTGTGTTGCCTGAGGCTTATTTTGCATGTAAATCATATAAGAAACTTTGTGCAAGAAACTATAAATGTTACTGCAATTTTTCTATGAATGAGGTATTTGTCACAACAAATTAGCACATAATGTGGATCAATATACAAGATTATAAGAGTCTAGCATTTTTACGATTATCCTGTTCAAATGATACTGGAACCAAAACCACCTGGAATTAAGAAGCAATTTTATTACCCATGGTTTTACAGATTTATTAGGAACAGCAACACATTTTGAATTAAACATTTTTCTACAATGAGACATGCTTCTATTTAAGTAGTAAGGATTACACAAACATCCACTTAATCAGCAGACAAAGCCCTATTCATTGATGCAAAACCAGTTTCATTCTCAAAATATATGTAACAAAAAGTATGGCCTGTCATATCACACAAATAGATTGCAAAGCTTTTTATGCTCAAGTCAACAGTGAAATGCATTTTATACAGGAACTTATCTAGCAAAATGTTTTTTGACAAATAGATTCCCTCAAAAAAACCTTTGGCAACTTATCTCAGTTTTCTGTCGGGATATTTAAAGAACAAAGTTTATGAAGAAAATCCACAAATAATAAATTATCCTAAAATTGTCATTACTTAAAGGATAAAATAAGTTCCTCCGGCGTTTTGGAATATGTTCTTCAAAATATGTGCAAATTAATTCAGTTTTGTCCCAATAAAGAAAAATATGTTTTGAACTTTTATCATAAAAGTGAATTCAATGGGTTTCTTTCTGTTTTGTAAGGAGTGCTTTCCACAATTAGAATAATATGTTTGTTTATAAGTTTGCTTTCATACAAGTGATTTTTTTTCAACCTCCAATAACAACTCAGTGGCAGAACAGCCCATGGGGCCAAGGCCTACTGTGCCCATATCAATATATGTGACCTTGGTCCCTAAGGTGCATGAGATGTTCCGATCAGGTGGTCAGTCTGACGTGAAACCCCTAGTGTTAAGTTCCCAAGCAAGCTTGGTACTCATTTATGGACCCACCGACACCAAAGGGACCTCGGACCTGTGTGGTGTGGAAGTGCGATGCACTACCCCTCTCAATCTCCAAAAGTTCAGTAAAAAATAAGAACATTAAAAAAATAGGAATTTATTATCAAAAATTATGTACAAGCATGGTTACTTTTCAAAACATAGCCATGAAGATTCAGGCATTTATCATATCAGTGAACAAGTTTTCTGATGCATTCTTCAAAGAATATTGAAGTCAGTGGCACAAGGTGGACCAGAATGCTGTTTTGAAGCTATTCATTCAACTGAAAACTCTGGCCTTCTAGTTTATTCTTCAGTTCAGGAAAGAGATAAAAATCCTCAGTGCTAAGTTGAGATTATACATATTATCAAACACATCTCATTTGGCTGTTACAGTAGCACTTATCAAATAATGATTTTCAACTCTTCATTGAACTGGAGAGCTCAGCTAAATGGCCAAAGCTTTCTGATCAATAAAGACCTTCAAAAAAATGTTGTGGTCCATTGTTGGAAATGATTACTTTGCAAAATGGCTCTTACAACAACTTCTATTCAAATTGTAAAGAAACTGAAATATAAATATATCTTACTGCAGTCAAAAATATTCATAATATGTAATTCTCCTATTCCTCCACTTATTTCAGTACATTTTAAAAACTGCAGTTGAATGCAATTTTTTATATTTATAAACGAGGCATAAAAGCTCACACAGTTGTAAAAATGTCTTTATCATTTTTAAATATACTACTATAAAACGTATATGGATTGTAAGATCAGTTGTAAAATCCTAAAAGCTTTTAGAGGAGCAAAAAACATGTAATTTTGGATTGATCAAAATTTAAATATAATACACAAATATACATGTTATTAAGCAAATACATTTGAAAAATCAAACTTCCTTCTGAAATAAATGTAATTGAAAGAAAAATGTTTAATTGCAAATGAGTGGAAATACATGTTTATCTAAGGGGTATCCCCAAAGTGAGGCAATCCTCAAACTTAAGACTCAAACTCTGTGGCACAGCAATCCATGAGGGCCAGAAACTACTGTGCCCATCCTAATATACGTGACCATCGGACGCTGAGGATGAACAGATGTCCCGATTTGGTGGTCTGTCTGAAGAGAGGCCTTCAGTGTTTAAGACCCCAAGCAAGCTTGTTACTCATTTATCGACCCAATGTAACGGGGATGAAAGGCAGAGTCGACCTTGCTTAGCCCGTTAATAGAACCCCAGACCTGTGGTGTGGAAGCACGATACAATACCACTCGAACCTATTCGGTGAAAAATAAAACTTAATGTTAGAATCTTATATAATTCCCTAATGAATGAGGGAGTACAAACTTTTTTTTTCATGTAAACTGTTTAAACGGAAATGGTTAATTATGAACATTTCACAAGTTGCATAAATTAAAATTAACCGTTATAGTTTACATAAATTTTTAACGGTGCGAATGGTGTATTTTGGCTGCACGAATTAATTTTAAAAGGAATACGGTTACGAATCTATCCGAAGTAGGGTTGGTTACCTTGGATATTGTCAAACAAAACAATGTATTGGAAGCCAATTCCACAATTCGTTGTTATAAAAATGTATGGAAAATTACAAGACTTATTTTTACATTTGTAATTTAAATATATATTTTTTTCCCTGAGAACTTTAAAAGCTAGAGCGGCATCCATCAAAACCGCGGTTCCCTCTCTGTTTTTCCAGATCGCCCCTGACTAAGCCAGCTCTGCCATAGTAAATGAAAATGCCGGATTTTGTTTGTCAAGATCATTTTATAGCAGACTGCATTTTTCATGTATTTTAGATGGTCGTTTTATATTTTCTACATCAATATCTTAATGTCTGAATTTAAAATTACATAAAATTCTTGACATTCGCATCAATGACCATGATAATTTTTATTAGTATATGAATGTGTCATCAAACGATTACATGACTAATATTAACACATTATTTTAACCATTTAATTAATATCAAGTATACCATAATGCACACAAATTTTCTAAACTTTAAAATAAATATTTCGAAAACTACTTCAGATATACTCAAAATTTTTCATTCCTACGCTTTAGCTTCTCTGTTTTGCTTCAATGTAAGAATTTATTGTAATTGTATATTCAATTTTTTTAGTATATTTTTTGCTCTTAGCATGCATTCAACTGAATTGTATGAAATCTTCGAAATATATTAAAAAATACCAAAGAAGCTACATAATAAAATTTGAAATTTATATTATACTCAAACAATTGCTAAAACTTATGGTAAATAATTTTTAACTGCTCAATGCATTTTTTTTTTCGAAATTTCAAATGGAATTTCTAACATAAAATTTCTAGCTTTATATGGTCGAGATTTCAAAAAATATCCAGAATTTAATTACTTATTCAGTTAGCCTTTAAAAAAAAGATAAATGTTGAGGTATTTTGCATAAATAGATATTTTTGAAGAATAATTCGAATGTTTTGGAATAGCTCGAATTTAAAATTGATTTTTATGTTTATTTATATGCATAAATGTCTATTGTAAATGTTTCTGTATATTTTTGATTACCATTTGTTCAAACAATCAAGTTATAAAAAAAATGTGGGAAAATCTTCATTCATGTTGTCTTGGATGGAAACTGAATTTCAAGCACTTAAAATTCAAATATAATTCGGTGTATTTTAACAATATATAACTAGGCACTGTACTTAAACTTCCCTGAACACTTGGGCTTTGAAATCTAACAAAAAAACTAATAAATCTTAATTAGAGTTTTTTTCGTTATTATTTTTATCAAAGTGTAAGAAAATGTTTCAAATGATTTGATGAAAAGTTTAAATTTATTCATTTTTAGTGGTTGGAAAATTAAAAAGGTTTCAAATTTTAAAGAGTTTGGTGTTTTATTAATTTTTTCGGTATCTTATAATAAAATAATCATGTTTCAAAAACTGAAAGCTTTGATTAAAATAAGAAAAATGAAGCGAAAGAATATATTTAAAAAAAGATAATTTGTCTAACTATATAAAATAGCAGATTGCACTGACACGCCCCAACTTGTTTCAGTTTCAAATTAATATGAAACCAAAAGGGAATTGTAACATATTTTACTTATGTGTTGGGACTTTTCAAAACTTTTAAAATACGAGGTAACGAATAAACACTTCCTGGTGTCTAAAGAAATTTCCCCTCGATTTTTTACGATTGCCCCAGGGTCAAAACACGGGGTTTTGTTCGAGCCATAAAACTTCCTATCAGTGTCCTGCTGTGTTGCTTCCACTGTCCCTAATTACCTTTCAAGATGTTAAACCTTTAAAAGGGGGAAAGGATTTCTGAAAAGTACGGTTCAACCGCTTTTGAAAACGTTACTTGAAGGCAGAAAAACTCGTGCAGTGCATTTTCGAAGCATCTTTACAATGACGGAATTTTCCGTGCTAACCGCTTGGAGGGTTAAAGGTTGGGAGAATCTCTCTCGCACAATTAAACCCAAAATCATCAGTATGGGAACTTTTAGGACACCAGATACATTATTTAAGACCAGAATGTTCCCAATTTATCAATTGAATCAATCGAATATGTAAATCAAAATATTTTACCTGTGCCATAAAAACTATCAGATTCCTTATGAATTTTTTCCATTCGAATTTGTTCCAATGTTTTGATTCCAAAATCTTTTTCTTTATCTGCACCTGAAATGAGAACTTTTATTTCTCACAGAACAAATAATAATTTTTAAAAAATGCATGCATTTATTTTCATCAAAATAATTCCACTAACAATGAGTAAAAATTTTTTCATCATACTTTTAAATAAAAAGATGTTCATGCAAGTTTCAAGGACAATGGTCTTCCAAAACTTATGATACATTTTAGCATGACATAGTGGAGTTAATAACTAAATTATAATGCATTTTAATGCTTGCATGTTTTCCTTTTTAAAAGTGATGTTTTTTTAAAAGAAATCAGGAATTTTTTTCCTTATATTTCAGAGAATAATTTAATGTGATTAAGGAAGTAAGATATATGTATTTATAATATAGAAATTTTCAATCTTTTATTTTCTAAAAATATTTTATAGGTATTTTATTCTTTTTAATGATAATATAAATTATTAAGGAAAAAATATTAAGTTTCTTAAAAAGAGAGAAAAAAGGGCCTTTTATATATTTAACTTATCCAATGAGTTCCTCATACAAATAAAGGCAAAATTCTTCATGCAAGTACATATGCATTTAAGATATATAGAAAAGGACAATTTTTCACCCTGAAGAAATTTACCTGAAAACTTAGATGTTAAATTATTTCTTGCTAAGCCAGATGAATTAATTTTAGAATTACCAGATGACATTTTCACAGGTGTACTAGAAACAGATTCTGTATCAGATTCTAGAAGAAAGATGGAAAAGTATTAATTTCAAATACTAGTAATATTAAAGTACCTTGAAATAAATACAATTTCTGAATATGAAACAACGGTATATTAAAACAGAATACTTGCCTTCACCTGCATCAAAACTCAAAACAAGTGGTGTAACCGGTACTGATGAAGGATCTGGAACATAATCTTCTTCTACTTCAGGTATGTTTTCTTTTGGTGGGGGGTTTTCAGGAGCAGAGGATATTACTTCCACTGTATCAGATAATTTAGGAGAAGTTTTCCCATCGCATGTAGGTAATATCACTAGAAAACATTTTTGACATATAAATCAATCATATTAAATTCACATATCTTATTTATTTTCTGAAATCTGTCCAGTTTTTAATTTTATTAATACAATTTAAAACTATCAACTACTAGAGCATATTTTTATCAATGTAAAAATTACAAAGTAAATATTTTATTATTCTTTAACATATTAAACAATGTCAGAAATACCCATCATATTTTTAAACAAGGATATCTACCAGGGGCATTTTCCTGAAAGTGATGATATTGGGATAATTTAGCACTGATATAAATAGAAAATATTTCTGAAGCAGTGATACAACATCACAGTCTAATGTCATTCATTCCGTTGAAAAAAAAAGATTTAGAAATTTTTAACAGATATCAGATTATTTAAAAATTTTGAAAATTTATATAAACAGCTGCTCTTATCACATGTCATACAATCACACAAATAAATATAAATAATTTGCTAAAAAATGAAAAAATTTCTAATCAATATAAATAAATTTTGAAAAATAGAATTATAATGTTTGAATGCAAGTATTAAATAAACAATATTGCTCCCTTTATTCAAATGTAAAAACTGTTTGGGGCAAAATAAAAGGAAAAAAATAAGAAGGATATACAGATGGTAATTGAACATTTTCCTAGGTTATACAATATTTTTAATAAAATAAACTAACTTTAAAATAAGAATTTGCATTTAGCAAAAAAAAAAAAAAAAAAAAAAATGATAATGCATTTAAAACTACAATTCCCTTTAAAAACCTTGCAAAATATGTTACACATTCAGAACTGCTTTACTAAAAAATGTTAACTTTTAATACACCCCTCTCCGCTCTTTTTCTTTTGGTCATACCTTTTCTCTCTCTCTCTGATGTTGAAATATTTACTGCAAATTTATTTTCAAACCAATAACAATTTTTCATTACAATTTGATACTTCAAAAGTTTTTTTTTAAAAAATAAATTTCATTACAAAGTCTAAAAGGGAAGGATTGGAAGTTTTAAACATAATTGGCATCATTTTATGTCAAATCTTTGATACACGTTTTTCCCCATTATACTATTCAGACACTTGCATCACCAGCATCTTCTTATCAATCTTAAAAATCAAATTTAATTTTCTATGCATTTTTTAATTGATATTAACAATATTTGTGAAAATTCTATCTTCTATTACAGAAGAAACCAATCTGGAATGGGAATTCAATTTGAATTATACATAAACACCCTGTTTTTGACTACACATTCAGTTATTTACTAAAAAGCAGTCAGGAATTGTTTTTATTTATACATCAATATTTGGTGAAAACATGACAATATTAAATTTATAGTATACATAATTACAGCTTCATTAGAGTCATGTTTCTCACAATATGATACAACTTCCTATGATTTCAGCCTTTTCTTAATGTATTAGGAAGTAATTGGTTTGTTACCTCCTCCTCCACTACAACTCTTTACTCTAAAACATAATGCAAATTTATAAGCAGCTCAGTTGACAAATCTTTGTTGTGCTCTTTCACAAGAGCTAATCAATCCACCTCCAATCCCATGATTTGGTCAAGTGAGTGAATGTTAAGATTTATGGTGCAAGAGACAACTTTGATTGAGCTGCATTAAACATTTGTTTGCATTTTAAAAACTAGATAAGAACTATGCATAAAATCTTAATAAAACATTGAGAACAAGATTTTAAAATATCAGCCAAAAACAGTATTAAAATTGAAAATAATGATTTTGGCCACAGACATTCTCAGTGACTATAGACCCCACAGTTAATTTTTAAAATTTCTAACAAATGTTCCCATTAATTGTGTTGCCATGCAATTGCTTTTCCTTTATCTTTATGAAAAGCAATCTTTTAGGTACAATGGAGTAACTTCACTGACACCAGTAAGTAATCACGTTATTCCAGCATCAATAACTGCAAGTGTGAATTCATAGCATTGGTTTTCCTATATGTTTGTTGACGGCATTCTTGTGTCTTAATTTTATCTAATTAAAAATATATGCTATCATTGTATTTTTTGCATTATTCTAGTATATATATTTGTTAGGAAATATTTTTAACAACTCTTTTACATAATTTTTGTTTTTTTCTAATTTATTTATCTAATTAGATATTCGTCTGCTTCATTAGTGTTATCTGGGATATTTATTTATAGTTCTTAGTTATTTTAGTTATTAATTTTGTAGTTATTTATTTCATATTTTTTCACAAGAATGGCTCATAGTATAGGTTCGATACCGCATTTGAAAAATTTCAATTTGCACGAAATATTAAATTACAGTGTGAAGTTTTCTAGTGCCACTGGAAATCGAAGTGTTGCTGCGAATGTGTTGAAAGGATTAAAATTATTCGACGATAAATTCGTAAGCAAGACATCAATTACTGAGGCTGATCACTTAGTGAATGAAGATTTTTTTATTCAAGGTTTTGTTAAAGACGAAATGAAGAAGAGAATGACGTACAAACCATCTGTTCAAATCAGAACAGCTTGTCAGATAAGTTACAAATTGTTTTAATTTAGGTACTTTTTTTAAAACTATTATGATTGCATTACTCTTTACTCTGTTATGCTTTAATGTAATTCATTGTTTTAAAATACAAAATAGGATTCTATGTATTAACATTGATAGTTATTTAATTATAAGTTGATTTCAAAAGATAAAAAGAAATGTGAATGGGCTAATTTATATTTTTTTAATAGCTACATTATTAGTGATAAGTTTATAATTTGATTCTTATTTTTTAGAGTAGCATTGAATATCAATTGCATTGTTTTCTATTTTAATGAATATGCATTATCAAGCTTTAATCATTCTATAATTATTGCTATTAATGAGTAAATCCTAATTTGATTTTAACACATTAAAAGTAAATGCAAGAAATGCCAAACCATTTTGAAAAAGAAATGTAAATTTTTCATTTAAAACTTCAATTCAATAAGGAGTATAATATTGTGTAAACATTAAGATTCTCCCAAACTGTTAGTAATTTTTCTTATAAGGCATACTATTTTTAATTCAAATACTTTTATGACGTGTTTTTAAAAACTGTTAATTTTTATTTATTTGAAATTTTCATTCACATGATTTATTTATATAAATTTTAAATTATGGTCTATACTTAAAATAATTGAATTTAAACAGAGCTGTAAATTAACTTTGGCATAAATTTTTCAAAATGTATTAGTCAGTAGACTGATATGTAAATACCAAAAACTTATATGAATTTGCAATATAATTTTAAAATTTATTTCTTTAATATTTAATACTTTTTTTAACTTTAGGTTATAAGTGCAACATGCACTTGTCCTGTTGGAGGCATTCAGCATTTTGTAAGCATGTATTTAGATTACTTCATGCAATCAATGATTACATAAAAAAAATGTATGAAGCACCAACAGAAAGATTAAAGACATATGAATTACACATGATTCATCTATAAATAGATGGTTCCAAAATACTTGTAAAAAAGTTTACTTGTTTGAACCATTGTTTATCTCAAATTAGAGAGTTAATATGAAAGTTTTTGATTAATAAATATTTATGCATTGATGAAAATGAATTTTATTTTTACAGCACAATGAATTGAAAATTAGATTGAAAGAATGCAATACATATATATAGATGAATAGTCGTATAAAATATCCATTCAGAATTAAATTAAAAATGTACCTGATGTAGACAAAACAAATACACTTTTATACAATTTAAATGATAAATAACACTATTTAAAAATATGTGAATTTAAAACAAAAAAATCACAAGATTGTTGCATTAGACATTCCACAAATGTTTCAGGTTATAAAAGTAATTGAATACATTTTAGCCCCAGCACTGAAAATTGAGAATTTTAAAACAAGAAAAAGTGTACAACCAGACTTAACAAATAATTTTCAGTAATTGAATTGTTTTTGTTCTTTAAATTGGCATAAGTCACTTTGTTTTTAAAGCTAGAAAGTGCCCTTTTTCAAAAAATATTTTTGGATACAGTAACTATATAAATAATTTTTTTTATGCTTTATCAAATTATACTAAGTTGATTCTGAAAGCAAAAAGTCAGTTTGACCAGCTTTTATTTCACTACTTAAAAATTAAGAATTTAAGTTTTTCAAACTCATAAAATGCCCAATTTTTAAAAAATTTTATTTGTTTCAAGTGATTAGTGTTTCATAGATTATTGTGCACAAAAGTTATAACGGATCTGAAAATCTATACCCTTGAAATCAATTTTATAATTATGTAACTATGAAAACTAAAAACATAATCAAGCAGACACAATTTGAGTAATGAACATTGAAAGTAATAAATCCAAATAAACAGTTACAGAATAATTAACTATACGAGTTTAAGAGCAAGATAGTTGTAAACAAATGACGCTGTATGCATGTGCACAAGAGAGCTAACTGAAATCATGTGATTGTGACGTCACATGAATTTAGTCCATTCAATTTTATGGTTACTTTTTTTCTCTTATGGGTGTCTCTTCTTATGGTATTCTCTCCAGAGAAATTTTTCCAAGGATTCCACTTTCCTTAAAAACTATGTTGGATGAAGAAGTTAAGAAAAATGTGCAATAATAAAATGCCAACAGAATGAGTGCTAAACATGGATTGATGCAACAAGCACACAATCCAAGACTTCCCTTCTTATCATTTGCTATGCAACGTGATACTTTTAAGGGAGTGATTTTCTTATATCGTATTTACTTGAATCTAAGCCGCACAATAAATTCTCAAAAAGTCTTTGTGGAAAATGAAAAGTGTAAAATAGTTTAGAACCTATAATTACTCTAATTGCCCCATCCAACACACTTTTTTTATTCGATTCTAAGCAGCACCCAATTTTACTAGCTTTAACATTGGAAAAAAGGTGCACCTTAAATTCGAGTAAATACAGTAATTTGTTTTGCTAATTTTGAGAATTATTCATTATGAAAGGTATTTGATAAGTCAGATGTCATATATTTATAACAAACTCAGTGGCACAACTGCCCATGAGGGCCAGGGCCTACTGTGCCTATCCCAGTATACCTGACCATTGGGCGCTGAGGTGCATGAGCAGATGTTCCACTTGGGTGGTCAGTCTGAAGTGAGACCCCCAGTGTTTAAGTCCCCAAGCAAGTTTGGTAATCATTTATCGACCCACTGCAGCAGGGATGAAAGGCTGATTTATAGTATTACTTTATTAGATATTCAGAAGATTTAGAGCTGAATAAAATAGAGGCTTTAAAAAAAAAACTCTTGATTGAAACCATATATATATATAATGCAAGTTGATATAAAAAAATTTCAATAGAAATATTATTCTATGCATAAATAAGAAAATATGAGGAGAATGAGACTGACATAGCTATCAATCACTTAAAGCAATACATTATTCAGAAGTTCATAATGTAATACTGAAACGAAAATAACTTTTTAGAATTTACTCTAGTTTTATAAAATTCATAAAATTTAATAAAATGTAAATGCAATTTAAGTCCAATTTTTTACAAGAATTTTTTTTTCAAAAATTCATAAAACCAACTCTTTTATAAAATGTTTTGACTTGGAAATAAAATCACAATAAGGATATTTTTCATACCATAGGCTGACTGAAGAGTATCCAAATAAGAATAATATTTGATCACACAGTGATAACAATCCTCTGAATATTACAACAGCTGCTTTATAAAGTAAATACACAGTTGTTGCAATTATTACCAGCATTAAGCATTTCTTTCATTAAAATATCAGAATTTGTGTTACCAAATTAATCAAAGGCATTAATCATGTCACAAAAAACATCCATAAAATAAAACATTACAAATGTAAATTTCATATTTATTTTACTTTCAGCTTATTATAATTAACTAAATAGAAATTTATATATATATATATATATATATATATATGTGTGTGTGTGTGTGTGGAATTGTCTGTATATCAAATACAAATTTTTAAAAAATGCAGCAAAAATTCCTGCATTATTGCATCAAGACATAGTTTGATTTAATTAAATTACATGTACAGCATGATTTGCAAATCAGATTAGAAATTTGTTGTTTGACGTGTATTTAAGCTTTTAATAGGTTCCAAAGTCATTTAACATATTTGAATTTGGCTATTTTTCATAAACTTTTCATATAAATTACGAGTATTTTAGTGATCTAAAGATATTTCAACATGTACATATTCAGTGGAATTGCTTGAAATTATTTGAACTATGGTGATTCATCAATATCATTCCATACATCCCTAATATCAATTTCTGATCACTTTCAATAGGATTCTTCCTCTTCCAATGCAAAGCTATTACTGTTTGTTGCAAATAAAAATGTTAATACTTTTTGTACGAACAATATCACTATCATTATCATCACTTCCCTCACATCTGTCTTCTACAATTTCCCAATTGATTGAAATGAGTGATAATTCCTCGCAAATTTTGCTTTCAAACTTGTCCAGTATGGTATAAAACAAAGCTCAAATCCAACATACAAATTGTATAGAATATTACAGATTGACTGATCTGAGCATGGTCTCTAATCAGCAAGGATTATCGAACAACTTTCCAACCATTAAGCATAGTTATGTAATTCACTCCCTAGTGTCATGATTTTTTCACAGTTGTATGCAGTTATCAGGCATGCAAATGGAAAAGGTTATAAAAAAAGCCTTCCCAAACATTGACAATATATTAAATTTCAAACCTTTGTAATAGTTTAACAGATAGTAGATCAAAGCAAAGGATTGTATCTTGGAGAAGCCTATATGTATGGCAGGGGCAGTTAATACTTGGATGAATGAGGTGCATATATACGCCAGCAGTAGTTAAGAAGCTAAGAATTTATGAAGAAAGCAAACACTTGCTGCAAAATGAGAGTTCTTGATTCCCGATGTATATGTATTAAGATAAATTAAAGTGATACAAACATTTCTGTGATGAGGTGCGAAAGAATTATTTTGGTTAAAAGATTTTAAACACCTACATTCAAAATGTAACGAGAACAGTTTCTGCCGTAATAAGAATTGCAAATGTTAGGTTGGGGAAAAAGAAATCCATTATTTTTTCCGTAGACGGCTGTAGTCTGGATATATTGTGAAGTATCGATCAAACAATTTTAAATTTATGCTCGTTGTCAAGGTGACATTTCACACTAAAAAAATTCTTTTGCTGTTTTTTGATTGGTCCATTCAGTTGTGAGTTAAAGGTTGTTAAAAATGGAAGTCAACAAAGAAAATTCAGTACACAATTTACAGATTTTCTTTAATAAAGGTGAAAATGTAAGCCAGATATCTGAAATTGTGAATGGTGTTTATGGTGCTGATACTGTAACAGCTAATTACAGTCGTCGAAAATGTCGATAAAATCACAGAAATAATCAAAGTTGACCAATTAGTAGTCGTAGCATCTCGTCCAGGAGCTAAAGATCGACTATAAGACAGTTTTAAACCATTTGTGCAAAGTTGGATAAAAAAAGAAGCTTGATGTTTGGGTGCCACACCAATTAACATAAAAAAACATGATGGATTGAATTTCCATCTGCGAAGCCCTGGCCACACGGAATGAAATTGATCATTCCATTTCTCCAACGGATGGTGACTGGGGTCACATACGATAATAATGTGTGAAAATGACTATGGTCAAAGCACATGAAACAGCTCAAAAGGTGGCCAAACCAGAACTAACAGTCAGGAAGGTCCTACTGTGTATTTGGTAGGACAGGAAAGGAATAATTTATTATGAATTACTTCCATATGGCCAAACATTAAATTAAGATCTCTACTGTCAACACCTGGACCATTTAAGCTAGCAATTGATCAGAAACTGCCAGAATTGGCCAACAGAATAGGTGTTGTGTTCCATTAGGACAACGCCAGGCTACATACGTCTGTTGTGACTCGCCAGAAACTCTGGGAGCTTGGTTGGGAAGTTTTAATGCATCCATTATATAGTCAGTACTTGGCACCAAGTGATTACCACCTTTTTCCTCACATTGCAAAAATTCCTGAGTGATAAATTGGGATCAAGAGAAGATTGTGAAAATCGATTAATCGAGTTTTCCGCCAATAAGGACCAAGACTTACATGAGTGAGGCATTGTGAAGCTACCTTTAAAATGGCAACAAATTATACAACAAAAAACCATGCATATTTGGCCCAAAGCAGACAATCTGAAACATGTTAAATAAAGTCTTGAATTTCATGCAAAAATAATGGATTTCTTTTTCCCCAACCCAATATGATATTAAAATATTTTAAGTTCTTTAAAAGTACTAAAAGGTTTTTTACAAATAATATTTTTATATTTATAATATTAGTATTCAAGTATTTTTAACTGAAAAGAAATTATTTAGAAAGTTTATTCAGATAAATCCAGGACAATTTCTGAGGTTATGAATTACAATTATGATTTGTTTGCTTTGCTTGCAGCTAATTTTTTTTTTTTTTTTTTGTGCAAGCCCATACCTATGGTAAAATGCTACAATTTTCAATTTAATAATTATGAGTCTTAAAAATAAAATGAAGTAAAATAATCAAAGAAAAACCTTGGTTGGAAATACTTTTAAACTTACATCCTGGAGCAGGTTTAATGTTTTGAATACCATTCCTCAGTTTACGATGGAGAAAGACGCAATGTGGTTTTCTGCATCCCCCTGGTTGGTTTTCCCAGTAACATGGAATTGAGGATCGATTTATCTACAATTTTGAAAATATAAATTTATTAAAAACATGATAAAAGGTCAAATTGAATTGTATCATTTTAGACAGAAAAATTAAAGAAATTTAACTTACTCTACTCTCCATATGTCGAAACTTGCAATTGCTTCTAAAGCATCTTCCTTCTTTCCAAAGGGAACAAACTGTTTCTGTGCCCAGAGCTTGCTCACAATGTCTAAATGGGCATTCATCACCCTAAAATTTTTGTAAAGTTATAGAAAACTCCCATCCTTATAAAAGTTTTAATTTTCAAGTTAATTTTGAAAAAAATATATATATAATTCTCAAATTTTAATTTCCAAAATAAAAAAAATTAAAATTTGAAACTAAAAATTAAGTTAAAGGCACTTTTTCAGTGGTAAAAATATCTACATGGATTAAAATGTACCTACTGACACTGGAATTACAGGCTTATTTTAGAACAGATTCAGTAAATCTAGCTGTGCTAAATGTTTTTTTTTTATTATTATTTATTGGTTAATCATTTAATACTGAATGATTGAAATATTCTGAATACAAGAAAACATGCAAAGGAGAAAAAATATATGAATATATTTGAGGTTTTTTTTTTTTTTTTTTTTTGCATTCAAACAAACTCTTGCTTTTCAATGAAAATCTGCTCTTTTGAACTTTTAAACTTTTTTAAAGGCATGTAGAAAAATTATTTTAGACTTAACAGACAATTTAAAATACATACTTCTAGATTTAATTAAAAAAGGTAATTTTTTTAAAAAAAATAACAAAATTGAAATAAATGTAAGACATGTTTTAATTGTGAAAATGCTTACTTTTGCACATGATGAATAATAGTAAAAGTAACAATCATCCATACTACTCTGAGTTGCCATGTTCTTTTTATTAACAGAAAAAGGTTTTGTTGCCCCAGCTAATTCCAGGTGAATATATTATTTTGCCTACAAAAATTCAAAACAAAATTTCACATACAAAACTATTAAAAGATTTATTTTAGAAACAAAATTATAATTTAAAAAGTTAAGAAAATAATTATGATACTGAACTACAAACATTAGCTTAACTTTACAATTAGTTCTATAATTAATCCAATTTATTTTAACAAAGTTTATAGTAATAATCATAACCCAACTGCTCACAATTCTACCCAATTGTTCTGCACTTAAATTTCAGTTGTGAGCCAAATAGAAAATCTCGTTTCCTATAAAAAATGTCAACAATCTTCAATTTATCATTTTAATTTACATTACAATACATGAAAATGGCCATAAAATTAATATGTTACACTTAAAAGTCTCTTAAAGATGCACCAAAAAATACAATGTAAAAAAATGAACATTAAAAAAAGTAAACATTAATATAACGAATGAAAAACTGAACAATCTCATTTTAGCATATTTGACACTAACACAAAGAAAATACTAATTCAATATCAGATTTAACTTAAATTTCCCATTCATATGTATAATCAAACAGTATGAAATCTGTTATATTCAATAGATCATAACATGCTCAATCCTTAAAAATGGCATTAAATAATAATATTTAATATAATGAAACAGTCATTTCCTTCTTTTTAGAATTAAAAAGCAAGTTTATCTCTGACTTGCAAAAGTAAAATAAGAATGCCCTATTAGAATCAAGATTTTTAAGAAAAAAGGACACAAGAAAAATATAGAAGAAAAATGGCTTAATATATATATTTTTACTAAAATTAGTTGTCTTAACTCAGTGGCACAACTGCTTATGAGGGCCAAGGACTACTCTGCCAAACTCAGCACAGTCAACCCTCCTATAACGCAGTTTCTATATAACGCATAGCTGAAATTGCGACAGCCCTCCTATAACACGGTACTCTTACAGTGCGGTTTTCATTTAACAACGTTCCATCAGTTCTTTCTGAGAACACAATGAATGGTTTTAACTGGATATCGTCGCTCTAATTATCAAACTATGTAACTCCATCTGGGATCTAATTTGATACACTAGGGCAGTGATTCTCAACCACTGTGCCGCGGCACTTTTGTGTGCCGCCAAATTTTGCAAATCTATAATAGTGTTAATATTATTAAATTATATCATTTAAAAAGAAAAATATTTTTAACATGAATATATATTTAAATCCACAAAAAAATAAATTATTTTATTATTTGCTTTGCAACGCGTTTTTTCTTAGTGCCAAATTATGATGAAGCGGCGTGCATAGCAATAGGAATATGTCTCAAGTCGGCGCACACTTGCCACTTCTGCGTACGAAACGTGTTGTTTTAGTGATAGTTGGGATTCCAAAGGTGTTGCATAGTAGTTACTGCACCTTTACTTTCGTTAAAATTGGCAAATGTATGTGATTCGGTTTAATATTAATTTATTTGCATGTAGTAATATTTTGCATTAATTTATTTGCAGATCCTTCTGAAAATGGATAAAAAGAAGAAAGTTTAATGATGATAATAGTGATAATGATAATGTTAGGGACCAAGTTAATGAGCCAACCCCCGGCAGAAGTAAAAATACTTCTTGCTCAAAAAAATACGTTGTCCATCGGAAATATAATGATGATTTTTTGAAATTTGGATTTATCTCTACAATGGGAAATGACATAGTTGTTCCCGAGTGCGTGATATGTGGTTTTAAATTATCAAATAGTGCTATGGTTCCTAGCAAACTCCAACGTCACTTGTGTGGTGACTAATCATCCTTCGCTTTCAACAAAAGATAAAAGCTACTTTGAAAGGTCTTTATCATCAAAAATTAAGCAAGTAAAAGTTTTTGAAAAACAAGCATGTGTGTCTGAAAAGGCTCAAGTAGCTTCTTACGAAATAGCTGAATTGATTGCTGTTAACTTAAAACCTCACAATTTGGCTGAAGAAATTATATTACCTGCTTGTCGCAAAATTGTAAAAACATTGATTGGTGGATCAGCTGATATTGATATTTGCAGAATACCACTTTCAAATTATACAATCCATCGCAGAATTAAAGATATGTCAGAAAATATTGAGCAAAATACTGCAAAAACTCTTGCAAATTCGAATTTTGCTCTACAAGTCGATGAAACAACAGATATTACAGAAAATGCTCAATTACATTCGTTAGATTTATTCACGAAAATGATATAATAAATCAATTTTTATGTTGTCGTGAGTTACCTGATTCTACAACTGGTAAACATATTTTTCAAGTAATTAGTTCATATTTAGAAGAAATTAAAGTTTCTTGGAAGTCATGTATTGTCATTTGCATAGATGGTGCTCCAGCTATGACTGGACATCTAAAAGGATTTGTAGCACATGATAAAGAACTGAATGAGGATATATTAGTTACCCATTGTTTTTTGCATCAAGAAGCACTTGTTACAAAATTTTTGCCATCAGATTTGAAAATAGTTCTGGAACAATGTGTTAAAATGGTTAATTATATCAAATCAAGACCATTAAAAAGTAGATTATTTAGTAAATTATGCCAAGCTATGGAAGCCAAGTACGAATCCTTGTTACTCCATACAGAAGTAAGATGGTTGTCCAGAGGAAAAGTTATATCTCGTGTGCTGAAATTAAAAGATCTAAATGAAAATATTTTTTGAACAAAATAAAAAATTATGAATTTGTTCATTTGTTGGAAGATAAAAATATGGTGTACTAAACTGGCTTACTTATCAGATATTTTTGTTATTTTTAATAACATCAATTCAAGTATGCAAGGGCCTAATGAAAATATCTTAAACTCAACCGATAAGCTGGTGGGATTCAAAAAACAAATAACTTTATGGAAAAATAAAGCTCAGGAAGTCAATGTAGAAAAGTTTGAGTCAGTCCCTAAAGACAGTTATAAAACTATTAAATTAATTGTTGTTGATCATTTGACAACATTAGAGGAGAGAGTTATTCATTATTTCCCAAAATTAGATATTAAGAAATTTGATTGGGTTCGTAATCCATTTCTCATAACGTATACTTCTGTATTTGACTTAACTTTGAATGAAGAGGAAGAACTCATTTTGCTTTCCAATAATCGAGATTTAATTTTAAAACATTCAGAAGAATCAATTAATTCATTTTGGATTAACATCAGATGCGATTATCCAATGATAGCCAAAAAAGCTTTAAACATATTATTACAATTTTCCACATCTTATTTGTGTGAATTCTGATTTTCAGAGCATTAGCCAACATTAAAACTAAAAACAGATCAAGATTATTAAATGTAGAAGACGATATGAGAGTAGTATTGTCATTTTTACGACCAAATATAAATGAAATTATCAAAAAACATCAAGCTCAAATTTCGCATTAAAAATATTTTTATTATTAGCTTGTAATTAATCCCTTAATAAACGTTTAGTTATTATTGTAGTATATATTAGTTTATTTCGTATATTTAAAATTTTTTGTCATAAACTATTTATGCAGTGTGTTGTAGTAAGTAAATAATTTTTATCTTTTTCTTTAAGTGCTGCCAAATTTTGAAATCGTTAAATATGTGCCGCAACAAAAAAAAGGTTGAGAATCACTGCACTAGGGCTAGGTGCGAAGTTGTTGTTTATGTTCGTCAAGATAGACGATAATATTACAATAGGTTTACTTTGATATTTTTATCGTGCAATAATGTGGTTGTCATAAGGATAATGTATATTAGTGTTAGTTTTTTGTTGTTTTTTTTTCCACAGGATCTCTGCTCAGCAAAAGTAACACATTGTTTCAAATTTTGTGTAATGAACACTTAAAATAGTGCAAATAATTTACATCTGGAAGTGTAATACGTTAATATTACTTTCTGTTGTATTTATTTTATGTTAAATTTTGCCACCACCTCTCCCTTTGAAATCTAGTTTTATTATGAAATTAAAAAAAGTAGTGATTACACTGATCGAGGAATAAATTAAAAGTGGAGCGTTCACTGAGGCATTGCATAAACAAAACAAAATGATTAAGGAATCGCGCCAAAAAGCGCTTGGCGCATTGCACTCCTATATTAAATAGTAACGCTGGTGGAGTTTATCTCGTCTTTTGTATTTATTGGTCTCCATATAATGCGGTACAAATAATGTGATTTGTACTAATTCTGAGTTTCTTATAGCACAGTTTCCATAGAACACGCTACGAGTTAGCCTGGTTTGTACAGTTAAATCCGAGTTTCTTACAGCGCGGTTTCCATGTAACGTGGTACGCACTCGCCGCGTTATAGGAGGGTTGACTGTATATGTGACCTTGGGCCATGAGGTGCAGGAGCAGATATTCAAATCAGGTGGTCAGTTTGATACAAAATTCTCAGTGTTAAGTTCCCCAGCAAGCTTGGTACTCTTTTATTGACCCACTGAAGGGCTAAGTCGATCTTGCCCAACCCAGGGTTTGAACCTCGGACATGTGGTGTGGAAGAGCGATGCTCTAACCACTCAGCCACTGGGCTTACATTAGTTATGTTAGGAGAGAAAAAAATTGACACATTTAAGAACTGAATGAATGAGATTCAATCAAATTGAAGGAAATAAATACAGATAAAAATAAAAGTATTCATTTACAGATCAAAAGTTAGTAAATCCTACTACATAAACTTGCCAAATAATACCACTGAAATATGGCAGATATATCAAATAACACTGCTAAGGAATTTTTTCTTTTTGTATAATACTGTATTTATCAGATTTTGCATTTCTCACACATTAAATTTCAGTCTCAAAAGATATTTAAAAGATTGGATTTCACAAAATATTGTAATATGTATCATAATAATACGTAATAATTTAAATAATTGATTAAGCTTGCATTCTAGTAAATTCCTTGTATTGTTTTTAAAACAATTTCAGAACATTTTTTTCATCATTTTCTTTTCAAATCTGTATAATAAATGAATCTACAGCTGGCTTAGAAGTCATTTTCTAGCATTTTAAAGACAAAATAAGGCAGACAATCTTACAAAGTATTAGAGGTATACACAGTGCAGCAAATAAGTTTTAAGACTCGTCCCAGAGCATAGGCTGTAATGGCACCATGAGTGCAAATGTGCATGTGTCACAATGTCCATGGTCTGCTGGCACACTACAAACAAATTGTGCGCAGTTAGTTGAGTAGAGAGAGAGCTGTAAACAAATTGCAAGCAAAACTCGGTAAAAGGGATTCAGAAACATACCAACTCATGAAACAAGTTTACAGTGACTGTTGTTTAAGTAGATCAAAGGTTCGGGGGCACAAACGTTTTTTGGGTAGAAGATGATCAGCGTAGTGTAAGACCAATGCCATCTAGAACACTTGAAATTATTGAGAAAGCACGAAATTTCGCGGTAACAATCACTGTGCATCATTAAGAATGATGGTAGATTCTTTTAAACATCAACAAAGAAATAATTCGAACCATCCTGCATAAAAATTTGGGCAAAACAAACATGTGCGCTAAATTTGTTCCTCACATTTTATCCCCCAAACAAAAAGCAATCAGTGCACATTGCTAAGACATCATTTCAGCCACTGAAAACAATTCAAACTTCTTAGAAGTCCATTGTTACAGGTCAAAAAGCCTGGTGTTTTCATTATGATCCTGAAACAAAGCGACAAAGTGCAGAATGATAGTCAGAAAATTCACCAAAAGACAAAAACACAAGGAAAATTCCATCCAAAATCAAAATAATGCTTATTACATTATTTGATGATGGGGTGTTATCCACAAAGAATTTGTTCTAACAGGACAAACAATTACATATCAGTACTACTTAGCTGTTTTAAAGTGTTTGATAGCCAGAATTCATCATATTCATCCAGAATATCATACTGAAAGCAGTTGGTGTTTGTTACACAACAATGCACTGTCACACCTCCCTTGTTGTTTGTTGATTTCTGGCAACAAAAAAATGTGTGCTGAACCATCCACTGTATTCACCTGATTTAGTACCCTATGATTGCTACTTATTCCTAAAACCTAAAATGAAATTAAAAGGGTGTTATTTTGAGGATATTTTGACTTTACAAGTAGCTTGAACACATGCTTTGCAGGCCATTCCACAAAGTGATTTACAACAGGCATTCAATTCCTTAATAAATCGCTGTAACAAGTGCATTGAAGACGGAGGGTACTATTTTGAATAAAAACCAAAACAGGAATTAATTTCTTGTTTCCATTTCTTTTTATGGACAGTCTTAAAATTTATTTGCTGCACTGTGTATAACACTTAGTATTTATCTCTTACTTTAAAACTATTTTTAGGTCATTTATGTATCAAGATACAAGAGAAATGAGAAAAAATTTGAGTAATTTTAAGATAATTTTTTAAAACTTATACTTTTTTTGCTGAATTAAAAAATTACACTAAATAAAGTTCTTACCTCTTCAGCTATTTTCTTGCTTTTAAGCTGTAGAAATATGATTCACTAGATGTAGAATTTCATCAATTATATTTTATTTTTTATAATGCCAATTTTGTTTTTCCTTTTTTTAAGAAAATAATTTTTTAAAAACTTAAAGAAATTTAACAGAAAGGTAGTTTAACACTATCTTGAAAAAATGTGGTTTTCAGCAAAGACCAATCCAGCTCCAAGAACATTCAGTTCGTTGAGGAAGCCATTTTTATGGAACATTGAAACAAAACAAAAAGATAATCTCAATTAATTTCAAGAAAACTAAGCAACATCAGTACAAACTTATGAAAGTATTCATTTTATCTTTAAAATTTAGAGATAATATTTAACGTTCCAAAATCAGTTTAACATATTACATGGCAAATTTGGAATACCATTTTCAATAATAATAATAAAAAAAATAGCAATATATTTATTTAATAAATTAGGCCATGAGAACATTAAAAAATACTTTAAGGAAATACATTAAAAAATTAATAGACATTATAAAATTTGAAAAAGTCAGTATTTGTAATACTGTTTTGCATATAACAAAATAAATTTAAGCTCTTAACTGTGAATAAACTTTCAGCATTTATATAATACATATAATTCATTTTATTAAACATTTTCACAAAAAATTTAAAATTCTGTAAAACAAAAGTATTTAATAACTCACAAGTCAACACATATAATAAGTAAAATAATGTAACATAACACATACAGTACATGCTAATATGTCTAGTTCAACTTTGGTACATTTGAGCATATACTGCATCGAAGCTACATAATTTTACATAACTTCATCTGTTCATTTAATTATTAATAAAGAAAAGACATAATAAGTATTATTTTCACATTTTTTAAGACATTTCACGATTAAATGCATTTTTCAAGATATAAAGCTTTGTTTCAAGTAAGATTCAACTTAAAAAAAAAACATAAAACCATTTGAAATCTTAGTGTGCTTTGTACAAAAAATACATTTTATCAAATTATAATATTCACTCAGAAATTGCATAGATCTTATTTTTTGACTTTTGAATGAGTCACCAGCAATGACTCGGAAAAAATTTTTAAACAAAATATATAACAATTAAAAAATTAAATATTTTAAACAAAACTTTTAAAGCATGTAAAATTTCATTTGGGGAACATTTTTTTCATAAACATTTCAATAAATGCTTCTTTTAAAAGGTATTTTTCGACACATGCATACATTTATGCATTGATAATAAAAAAAAAAGAAGAGAAAACACTAAGATTAAAATTCTAGAACAAAATGAGTTAAATTTGCTATACCTGATAAGAATAAAATGTTGTGATTCTTTCCAGTTTCTAGTTCTGCTACAGAAAGAAAATTTACAACAGTTATATGAATATTTATAATTTTACAAATCTTAAAAGACTAGACTAATTAAATATGCACTAATTAACAATTAAGCTTAAAAAATTGATTCCTTTCCTTCCTTAAAAAAATTGGTACGTAAGTATTATCACAACAATTGCCAATGATCCAGATAATTTGCCAAGTTGGCAACCCTTATTTTCGATGTGACGTATGCACTGAATTCGCAATAAAGGGCTTCATTTCACATAATGTCATCAATAGGTTGCAATAATATGCAAGTACCAAAAACTCAGATGGTGGCAGATATATGTAACATAAGACTTGCACATTATCGCAATTATCACCAACATTCAAGATAACTTGTCAAGTTGGCAAACCCAATTTCGCATGTTTCATGAGAGAGTGGTCTTAATTTTCTTTTACTAATTTTAACAACAAATAGTAATATAAACAGCAAAATTTTTAAATATTTAAATGATTGCCCATCTCCTTTTTATTTAATATTTATATAAATTTGGTACAAATTCAACTTATCACTGTATCCAAATATAACATGTTATTGTATTGGTTTTCATTTAAGTGTCAAGATCTTTCAAGATTTTTTTTAAAAAAATCCTTATAATTAAATGGGCAAAAAGGTTTAAAACACTTGAGTATATAATATTAAAATTACACAGTTCCAGAATTTTTTAGAACTTTTTCGTTGTAAGAAATATTAACTCAAACACACAACAACAGAAGAAAATAGATGTTTCATCAGTTTGTAGTGAATGTATGATATTGGATACATAATATCACCAATGTGTTTCCTGAACCAATAAATACTGTTTTTGATATCTAATGATATAAATAGATACAATGTTTAACACTAATCTACATAAGCAAATTTTTGAATGACATCTAACTGAACCCATTGTTTGGTCACAAAATGAAAACCTCCCCAAGTTAAGATAAATGCACCAAATTAGAAACCTTCCATTAAGGAAAAATAGAGCCTTAACAAAAGCTTTTCTTTTCAATGATTATTTTTAGTAGTTTTCATCATTTTGGGAACTTTATTATTCATTATTAGGGTTATTTTATTAATTTTTGCCAAATTAAATATCAAACACAAAATAAGGTAATAATCTCAATTCCAGATTCAATTCATAAATTATTATTTTATTAAGAAGACATAAAATTTTTAATTGCTTTCAACATTGAAGGGAAAAAGGTTAGTTTTTATAACATTGGTTGGCTATTTATTTTTTTTTGTTGCATTTTATGATCCTCTGAAACGGAAAAGTACTTTCTTTTGTTATCAATGGAATTGATACCATGACTGAATGAATGAATGATTCTATGTTTATTGACTGAAAAAGAAAATACCTTACTTAAGTATCATCCAACAGTATTAGCAGCATAGTATGAAATGAAGCACATGGTTGCCAATTCAGTGCATATGACACATGGGATACCAACTTGGCAAGTTATTTAGAACTTAGGCATTGCTAAAATCATACACCAGTACCAAAAAAGCTGTTGCATGATTTATGTATAACAGTGGCATAGCGTGGGGGTGCAGAGGGGGCCATGGCCCCTAGCAGCATACGAAAAGGGGCAGGGGCCAGGACCGCAATAATTAAATTTAAAAAATATTTCAAGCTCCACATCGCGCCAGCGCGACGAAACTGACGGAAATGAGTGAAAGCTTTAATACACACAGGTGTAGGAAGTCTATTAGTCGCTGTGCAATCACATTAGTTTTTATGTTATTTAGGCTTCTAGCAACCAGTATTGTGTGAAGTCAATGATGCTCAAAATTATTTGCAAACAGAGGCACTAAATATCCATTAATGTGCTCAAAAAATAAGTGCTTTACAGACCCTGTCAGAAGCAAAACAAGAGGAATTCCTAGATGACACTTTAATATACGCTAAAAGTTTATGTGAAGAGCTTGAAATTTCCTTTGAACCCCCAAGACGAATCAGGAGGAAGCATATATTTGGCGACGGAAGTAAAGATGTTCAGTTATCGTACGAAGATGACTTGAGCGAACAACGTTTTCTTCAACAGAGTAACTGCTGAAATTTGAGAAAGATTTCAACAGTTTCATAATCTAGCACAAAAATATGCCTTTTTAAGGCCTGGAATGATAGTGAGTTTAGACAAACTTAACTTAGATCAAGCTCCTCAAGACATTAGTTAAGAAAAATCCCAACTTGAGCACATACGTCTACAAGCTTTCATAGCTGCAACAGACTCAGGCTGTAAAAAAAGAACTAATTAGGTCCAGCTCTCTGGGTTTATTAAAATATATTATTGAGTCCAAACGTGAAGATGGCTTACCAAACATTGTCATAGTGTTCAGAATTTTTTAATATCTGCCATCAGTAATGCCGGTTGCGAGAGAAGCTTCTCTATGCTAAAATTAATCAAAAATTATCTCAGATCGACTATGTCCATGGTAAGGCTAACAAATTTAGCTATTCTGACAATTGAGCATGACATACATACACTGCTGGACAATTGATAAGGACGGATCACAAATTGCTATATAGCATAACATTCAGCCAGACATGAGGCCTAGTACGATAAAATATAGTTGCCACAATGTTCAGACATTAGAATAAAGAATATTTATTGTTCTGGAAAGTACAAAAGCTGTGAAACATCTGAAAGAAAAAAATGTTCATTTGATCTGCGTACGGAGAAATGGAACAATGCATCTAAAAGTCAGCAGGCACCTTAAAGAAAGGTATCAGTACGGGATATGTCCACCGTGGAGTGTGATGCAACATTCCACATGTCGCATATACTTTGCACAACATTATCCAGCAGCTGTTGAGGCAATTTATCCCATTCCTCTGTGAGTGCACGGATGAGGGTGTTCTTGTTTGTCGGAGGATAGTCCGACTGGTCCGATAGTTAAACTGGCCTCCCCAAAGCATTCCACACATTTTCAATGGGGTTTAGATGTGGTGAACGCGCTGGCCATACGAGACGTTGAATACCCTCGCTGTCTAGAAATCCTGAACAGCGAGTATTCGATGACATGTTGCGTTGTCGTCCATAAAAACAAATTTATCACCAACAGCACCACGGAAAAGATGAACATGAGGAAGTAGAACTTCATCAATGTATCGTTGGCCCGTCATAGTCCCATTCGCAACCACATGTAGGCGCGTTCGGCCATTGATCATGATGCGGCCCAAACCATGATACTGCATGTCAGATATCGTCCTTTTCCTGGATATTTTCTAGGCGATAAGCATTACCACTCTCGCCAGATCAGTTGGCGTCTACAATCCGATGACAGACAGAACCTACTCTCATCTGAGAATAGTACGCATGCCCAGTCCTGTTCAGTCCAATTGTGATGTTCACCACACCATTGCAAACGGGCAGTACAGTGCTGTCTGGTCAATGGGACACACACAACAGGTCTGCGTGTGCATAGTCCTCCTCCCTCAAACGTCTGGCAACAGTTTTGGGAGATCTGCTTTCCTGAGGCAGCAAAGAAACTGATTTGCCACCTGCTGAGCTGTGGTTCCCCTGTTCCTTTTTGCTGATAGGACGATATATCTGTCTTCTGCAGGCGTTGTTCTTCTATCACGACCTCCCCCGTGCCGTCTACTACACATTTCAGTAGTTTTAAATGACTTCCACAGTCGTGAAACAACGCTGTGAGCGATGTCGAACTCCCTGGCAACATCTGTTATTTTTCGCCCTTCTTCGATCTTTCCAATAATTCGGCCACGCATAAAATCATCTATGTGATGTCGGGAAAACATGTCAAAAATTTTAAGTTCGTCTATTAAATTTTTCCTGTAAAACTTTGACTTGAAACAACAACTGTGCACATGCGTCAAAACCTATAAAGCTCTTATGAACGCTATCACGTGATGAACAGACGTGGAAAAGAAATTTGCATACTCATACTTCTTCTTACTAATATCCCGCACTTATTCTAATTTTCCACATTTTGCTTCCTTTCATTTTGTGGTTGCTATGGATGATAGTGTTATCCGTCCTTAGCAATTGTCCAGCAGTGTATATATTGATATTGACAATAGTATAAAAGATTTTGCTATGGAAAAAAAACACGAAAAGTGCATTTTTAATCAATAAAAAAATTTAAAGCTGCTTTTTTTTACTTTTACTAATTTTCTTGACTAATAATTAAAATACGAGGTGACAAATTTCTGGTTGGACCCAGGCGGCGAAAGCCCACTCTACGCCACTGATGTATAAATACAAGTCTTATTGCATTTAAATATGAATATCTAGAAAATGTGTGTATTGGATGAGCAAAAATACACAATTAACAGTTTCGAATGATGATTCCATCACGCAAGAGCTTCTCAGGAAACAGGGACTTTTATTAATCCACTTTGAGTTAACAAGAAGGATATGAGAACTATCAAGAATCCTTATAATGTAAATTCATTCTCCAACAGAAAAGTTCATCTCTTCAAAATAAAATTAATGCCTGTTTTTAATTTATAGTAATACTCTTGATTATGATTAAATTAACTGGTGGGCGCATAATGCAGCTCTACCCGGAATATTCTTATATCATTTTAGTAAAATCGGTATTCAACATATAAGTATCACTGCAGCAAAGTTTAAATCAACCGAATCACACAACAATATCAAAATAACAAGGTTCTTTTGTGTTTTATTTGAAAGAAAACAATTAGTCATTTTTTGGTGAAAAATGGTGCAATTTGAATGGAGCAAATTTTGTTGTGGTGACACTAAAACGTAAGTACCATGAAATCCGAAAAATGATTCTGTTTTGTATTTTAAAAAGAGAAGATTTGAAAAAGGTGCTCTAGGCATAGCAAAAAGTGTTGACTTGGTCTTTCACAAATAAATGATAGTATACTTGATTTTAAATTATGTAAAATTTAAAATCAAGTATACAATCATTTCTTTCTGTGAGAGAGAGAGAACATGCCAGTGCTCACACCAATTCAATCGAAAGGACGTGGTCGGCGATAAAAATATCGTTAAGGAACCATGTAGAGAGCGAATTCAACCACTATTTAGCAGAATATATGTGGCAACACCGGAGAAAGCATTCTATGGATGGTGTTTTTTGGGAATTTCTCCGTGCGATCACCAAATTGTACCCTCCCATGAAGAAAGACGTTTTTTTGTAAGCACATAAGTTTTCCCAATTTTTTGAATTTTAATATGCATTACATTTGCTTTGCTGAACTGTTCAATTTCAGTTGTTTTTAATCATATGGTTATCAAAATTAACCATTCTTCGCTCTTTCGGGAACAATGTCATATTTTTCCCTGTTCCGTCGGTCGGAGTTTGAAAATCGCGCTTTGGCGCCATTTTGGAGTGGATAAAAAAATCTTTGCCAAAACACCATAATATTCCTCCATATTAGAATACACCATTATATACAGTAGCAACTACTGTACTCTTGATATTGTATTATTTTGACTTATTACTGACATTTCATAACTTATATTTCTCAACTTTTATTAGTTATTTCAGTTATTTCTTTATTACATCTTTGTTTCATACTGCATATTTATTATAGGATAACAGAAATTCATGACAAATTTAAAGTTTTGGAATTTTTAAGCAGTAGTTCCACTTTATAGCAAAATGACCTTCCTAAAAGTATTTTAATTCGTTATTATTGGAATCATGTTTACTAACGTCTCGAATTTGTGGAAATAGTTTAGAATGTAAAGTGTGAGAAATCCAAAGCTGACAATTTTTATGATTTTTAGCAGCACCCTCATTACTGGATTAGGTTAAACTGTAGTATAGGGGGGACCACTTGGGGCAGTCCTTTTCTTTTGGCAACTAAAAGCGGTCGTCAAGGTACTTTTTTCGGAATTATTTAATATTCATTTTAGAATGAATTCGATATCTCATCATGACATTTAGAAAAAAATCACCAAATCCGAAGAAAAATCGTCAAACACAAAGTCCTATACTACACTTGAGCCATGGATTGCATAACATATTATAAATTGAGATAACTACAAAGCACTATATTATTATTGCTTATTAAACTTCTAGGTATGCAAAACAGCCGATTATATAAATTAATCTGGTACATTAAATAAAAATTCTAGGACGATAAAAATCAAAAAGTTTTAACCAAGGTCTCGGTATTATGAATAGAAAATTTCTTACCAATATTTGAAGCTTTTATAACAAATTCAAATGAAAAAAAACTACTGTCTCAAACGTAAAATAATATTATGGCACGTTGATTGTATCTAAATTATATATTGATACAAGGAAAAATATAAAGCAAATTTCATTTCACGACACAGGAGACATCACAGCATTTCCAACACATAACTAAACATCAATTCACTTCATTTCATTTGTAACTCGGGGAAAAAAGTACTTCAACTTTGTAAATACACACTTCAAATTTCTACGCTCAGGGCCAACACCTCCTAGATACAGTCGGTCGAAAAAATTGTTGAGCACCGTGACCCTTTCAAAAAATGATTGGAAATGGAAAACGACCTTTGTTGAAACCCTCTCACTTGAAATTTATCATGAACACCCTCTCATTTAAAACCATCTCATTTGAAATTTATCATTAAAACCACCATCTCTTTGAAACCGTCTCATTTGAAATCCTCTCATTTGAAACGAAAAAAGTCTCATTTGAAATTCATCATGAAAACCGTCTCATTTGAAACCATTTCACTTGATCATGAACACTGTCTCATTTGAAATTAATCATGAAAATCCTCTCATTTGAAACCATTTCCCTTGACATTCATCATGAACCCTGTCTCATTTGAAACCATCTCCTATGAATTGAAAATCCTCTCCTTTGAAACCATTTCACTTGACATTCATCATGAACCCTGTCTCCTTTGAAACCCTCTCCTTTGACTTGAAAACCATCTCCTTTGAATCGACATCCCTCTCCTATGAAACCCTCTCCTTTCAAACCTTCTCCTTTCAATCGACACCGTATTTTTGTTCCCCCCTTTTCGTTTTAAACGGCTACTTTTACATGACTCTTTATCCACACCTTGCCTTTCAGATCCCCAAGGAACGTTCCAAGGGCTCTTTTTGTAAGACTCTTGTCTACTTTCACCCGTTTTTATACCCCCACGTTGTGTTTAGGGTCTCGATCCATGTATGCAGCAAAGTATGCAGGAGAACAATCATGTATGAACAAAGTAAAATTTTTCAAATTTCCCACCAACAAATATTTTAGCACGGGGCGAAAGAAAATGTTTCATTCCATCCCAGAGCGACGATTGAGACAGGGGGTCATCCACAAATGAAATGCAGGACAAGTCCAATGAAACAGAGGTCTCCCAAAAATAGTTTTAACACGGGGGTCACATGACATGCTGGACAGGTCCAATGAAATGAACAAAGTAAAATTTTTCAAATTTCCCACCAACAAATATTTTAGCACGGGGCGAGAGAAAATGTTTCATTCCATCCCAGAGCGACGAGGGGTCAAATGAAATGCTGGACAAGTCCAATGAAACAGAGGTCTCCCAAAAATAGTTTTAACACGGGGGTCACATGACATGCTGGACGGGTCCAATGACATGCTGGACAGGTCAAATGAAATGGACGACACAAAATTTTCAAATTTCCCACCAAAAATATTTTAGCACGGGGCGAGAGAAAATGTTTCATGCCACCCCAGAGCGACGATTGAGACAGGGGTCAAATGACATGTTGGACAGGTCCAATGAAACAGAGGTTTCCCAAAAAAAAATAGTTTTAACACGGGGTCTAATGACATGCTGAACAGGTCCAATGACATGCTGAACAGGTCCAATGACATGCTGGACAGGTAAAATGAAATGCTGGACAGGTAAAATGAAATGCTGGACAGGTAAAATGAAATGCTGGACAGGTCCAATGAAACAGAGGTCTCCCAAAAATAGTTTTAACACGGGGGTCCAATGACATGCTGGACGGGTCCAATGACATGTTGGACAGGTCCAATGACATATTTGGTGAGAGGGCCACCTCATTCCAGTCTAGGTGACGATTCACAGGTAATTTGATGCATCTAGGGGGATTACCTCATTCCAATCTTGGTGACGATTCACAGTGATGCATCTAGGGGGACCAGCTCATTCCAATCTTGGTGACGATTCACAGTGATACATCTAGGTGAGAAGGCCTCCCATCTTGGAAACGATTCACAGTGATACATCTAGATGAGAAGGGGCGATTCACACAGGTTACAATCTTGGTGTATGAATGGACCAATCTTGTGTGAACCCGAAAAAAGAGGAGGGAACTGCCCCCTATTTTCGGTCTTGAAGATTTTTGCTAAAAAACATTTACTGTACCAGAATTTGAGATGGAAACAAGACTCCAAATTCTGACAGTCTTAACAAAAAACATTTAGCCATTCAAAAGCACTCCGAAGGTGCTGGCCTTTCTTAACAAAAAACATTTAGCCATTCAAAAGCACTCCGAAGATGCTGGCCTTTTATACTCTAATGCGGTCACGTGAAACAATTTCTATTGGCTGGTCCTTCCAGATCCAAACTTGGTATACCCGAAAAAAAGGGGGCCGACGACTCGATCCCCCTTTTCAATTTTTTTTTACAAACGCCAAAGTTGGGTTCAAAGCATATTCTGACTCGATTCGATCCAGATTTCTAAATATGATAGGGGTGGTCCAACAAGTGCTGTACCGAAATCATTCTGACAAAAAAAATGAGACTTGTTCATTATTTATTGAAAAAATATATACAATGAACAACAGACAACTATTGACAGATCCATGGGTTGGATGGCTCCGATAGATTATTGACCGATAGAACTATAGACAGACAGATCCATGGGTTGGATGGGTCCGATATTTTTGGCATAAGAGTTTAGTCTGGGCATGGTCAAGTCCATAGGCTCCATTTCATCCCGGAAGGAGAAGAGATTCTCATCAAAAATAGAGGGTACCGTGTGAAGAAGCTGGAGTTCTTGGGGTCTAAATACAAACGACATGAGCTGGTCGAACGCATCTATCTACTCCAAAGGGTCCAACATGTCGAGCTCTGGGAGAATCTGCACAGGTGGAATCTGCACAGGTGACTGTGGGACTTGTGACACTGGAATCTGCACAGGTGACTTTGGGACTTGTGACACTGGAATCTGCACAGGTTCTGATACATGTAGAATGTTCATAGGTGGCTGTGGGACTTGTGACACTGGAATCTGCACAGGTTCTGATACATGTAGAATGTTCATAGAATGCTGTGGGACTTGTGACACTGGAATCTGCACAGGTTCTGATACATGTAGAATGTTCATAGATGGCTGTGGGACTTGTGACACTGGAATCTGCACAGGTTCTGATACATGTAGAATGTTCATAGGTGGCTGTGGGACTTGTGACACTGGAATCTGCACAGGTTCTGATACATGTAGAATCTGCATAGGTGGCTGTGGGACTTGTGACACTGGAATCTGCACATGTTGTGGAACATGTAGAATGTTCATAGGTTCTGGGAGAATCTGTATAGGTGGCTGTGAGACTTGTGACACTGGAATCTGCACAGGTGGCTCTGAGACATGGAACACTGGAATCTGCACAGGTGACTGTGGGACTTGTGACACTGGAATCTGCACAGGTGGCTCTGAGACATGGAACACTGGAATCTGCACATGTTTGGGAACATCTGGAATCTGCACAAGTGGAATCTGCACAGGTGATTGGGGGACAAGTGGAATCTGCACAGGTTCTAGGACATCTGGAATCTGCACAGGTGATTGTGGGACAAGTGGAATCTGCACAGATGGCTCTAGGACTTGTGACACTGGAATCTGCACAGGTTCTAGGACATCTGGAATCTGCACAGGGGCCATCGGTCGTTCAGATCGTCTGGACACACGTTTCATGACGGGAGTGATGCGCACTCGTTTCTTGGGTAGAGCTTTTTCCTCCAAAGGTCGCTTTTCGGCCGGTACATGAATCGGGGTAGGTGGAGTTATCTTGTAAAGAGTTTGATTAAACTTTTTCATTTTCCGGAAATCTCCCACGTGGAATCCCTTCTGAATGAGCTGGGGCAGAAGGGATTCTGGGATAATGTCCAAACCAAAGGCGGTTTTTTGAACCGTCAACACAATGTAGTGTGTTCCAGCTGGGATCGGATATGCCGTGTGGGGCTCCAAGATGGTTCGATGGTAGAGCATTTGGTCATGGGGTTCAAAACTTCTCCGAATCACATTGGGTCGGCACTTGAGACTGGAGGCTGGCAATTCATAGATCAACATGGGCACATGCGTCGTTTGAATCAAGTGAATCTCTCCGGATTTCACCGATCGCAAGCCAAAGGTAAAGTCTTTTTTGGCAAAAAATATGTTGTTGTAAATGTAAACCATTCTCTTGTCGGTATTTTTGACCAGTCTGTCTGGATTTCTCAACAGGCCTTTGGATGTTTTTTTCCCACATCACGTCGTTGGGTCTAAATTCATTGACATGCTTTGCCTCCATGACGGCCCGTTTGAAATTGTCCAACCACGTCTTTTTTGATGCCAATGGTCTTTACAAAACAGAACAAACACTCGTTTGGCGGTGGGCTCTTGGTAGATGATACCAGCTCGGACTTGGCCCTGCCGAGCAGCATATTCCAATGCATCGGGTTTATCGGGCAGCGTCACGGGCACCACCGTGGTAGAAAGGTGCTCGGGGAAGGCATCAATCGGGTCCATGACGAAGTGTTTAAAGCACCTCTCGCTTTTATACGTTTCAAACAGGATGCGATTCCACAAGGAAGCTGTGGCGTCTTTAAACTATACTACGTCACAGTACCACCATGGATGGACAATCACCATGGATGAGCGGTTAAACCTTGAGTGTGGCTCTTGAGACAATCGTGAAGAGTAAAAAGTTTTAAACTATACTACGTCACAGTACCAACATGGATGGACAATCACCATGGATGAGCGGTTAAACCTAGAGTGTGGAAAAACTCTTGAGACAATCGTGAAGAGTAAAAAGTTTTAAACTATACTACGTCACAGTACCAACATGGATGGACAATCACCATGGATGAGCGGTTAAACCTAGAGTGTGGAAAAAACTCTTGGGATGAAGAGTAAAAAGTTTTAAACACTATACTACGTCACAGTACCAACATGGATGCACGATCACCATGGATTAGCAGTCAAACCTAGAGTGTGGAAAAACTCTCAAGACTATTGTGAAGAGTAAAAGTTTTAATCTATACTAAAAAAAAAAAATTTATTTATTTTTTACTGGTAAAGGACAGTTTTAACTGTCGTTTTCCTTTTTCATTAAAAAAATTTTTCACACAAAATTTTTTTGTTTCTTATTCTTTATTTACAATGTATTTAATATAAATAGATTACATATTTTATATATATATATATATATAATATATATATTATATATATACATACATACATACATATATATATATATATATATACATATATATATATATTTATATATAGATTTTATATATATATATATATATATATATATATATATATATATATATATATATATATTGAAATAACAACATGATGTTGTTTTAATGTAATTGGTATACAAAAACTTTTTTTAATAATGTTTGTTTTCTCGAAAAATGGCGAGACAACTCTTGTGCTTCCCATTACGCTTTGGAAGCCAATCTTGGCGTCTAGAGCAGCCCCCAAAAATAGGAGAACTGGTCCAGAGCTATGCTCCTTTCCAGTTCTCCCATTTTCTGTGGACGGTCTCTAGGATGTTCTCAATGGTGCCCTGCAGAGGGGACAGGTATTACTCACATCCAGTGTTGCAACAAACATTGCAAGTGAAACTCATGGCCACAATGTGTCTTTTCTGGCCAGTGCATCGGACAGATGGAGCATACGTCGGGGACACGGTATCGGGCCCTTTCTCTGCATAACATCCACCGCTTGAGCCAATAGAGTCCATGTGGTCAAGTTTTGCGGACCATTCCAAGCCTTATATGCCAAACGGTATAAGCTGGATTTGGCATCCACAGAGCTTGAATGAAGGCTCCTTTGGAAGCCTCCTGCTCCACGTAGTCACTGGACACGTCCTTTGGTTCTGAACGAGCAAAGGCTTTGACTCGAAAAATGTCCAGAGAATGATGATCAGGGAACACTTTGGTCAGCAGCTCCCCAATACGCTGTTCAGTGTGGAGGTCAATAATTTCGGGAGGTTGCAAGCCGTTGACAATGATTCGAAACTGCGTCATAAACGTAATGTAATCAGAGAGATACACTGCCTGGTCAGGTGGACTTGAAAGGCGTGCTCGGCCTCGATGTCTATGAGGCTTCCGAGTCCTGTTTTTATACTAGAGAGAAGCAGAAAGTGGCTTTTGATTGACTCGAGAGAGAAGCAGAAAGGGAGGGGCTATGAAAGACAACAGGGTTGAACCATTCTGCACCCAGGCTAGCATAATAGTGTGGGACAAGTTTGGGGGTCAGGGATGGAAGACACTAAAAATATTCCATCGATAAAATATTGGATGGGAGATAATGTGTAGCTCACGCCCGCATGGGTGGGGTTCGTTTATAAGACGACAAATTGGAGGCATTCAAAATGATACATAGATTTCATTTTTGGTTGAGATTTTATTTTCCCTTCAGATTTTATTTTACAGTGAAAAAAAGTTTATCTCTGTGAAGAATTTCCGTTGTGTCGTGGAAAGCCACTTTTGACATAGTGATACATTATCTGCCAACGTACGCTATTTTGGTCAGTCATATGCATGGCTCGAGGTAAATATTCCTTTCCATTCTGTAAATTTTCCTCCAATCTTGCTTCGGTGGTCTCGCCGTACAACATGTGTTCTTGAAACACCATCGATTCCAGTAAAACGTGGATGGCACAATCATGGGGTGGTACATATCCCCGACCACACACTAAGCAATCGGGTTGACAAGAGCATGGAGCCGAAACGACTGGCATGGCGGTACGATAAATTGTCAAGATCAAAGAGGTGTCCAGGATAAAATTTCAAAATGAATTGATTCTTAAAATAGAGATGGTATTCTCCCACATTGACAACTGGATTTTGTCAAACAATCCTTGTGATGTATTGATCCATCCCGTACAACCACATGATCCAATTGTTTCACAATAAAATACTTCTCGGGTTCGTTAAATAAAAAATAACATTCACAAGTGTCTGGACCTTCAGTGCAGTTTTCCGTACTCCAGATGCAGTCCGTAATGTGAAATCCATTTTCATTCTTTACCACCTTGACTGGAACAGGATACATTTTCAAGAGTTCTTGAAATTTCAATATACCCGCTAAACGTTCCAATCTTCGTTTATAAGACGACGAATTGGAGGCATTTTCTTGGAGCATCCTGGGAAAATGATTTTTACCAATTCAGAGATTAAAGTTTTCAAGGAAAAGGCCATAATTATGAGTGCTTTCAAAACAGCAAATAAAATTGAACTAGCAATTCAACTGAGGAATAAGTTTAGAGCTTCAAAAACATTCTTTATAAACAAACAAACAAAATTTTTTTTTTTTTTAGTGGCCTAAACATTTTATAAGCTCAGTGCATTTCTTTAAGAATCAATTCATTTTGAAATTTTATCCTGGACACCTCTTTGATCTTGACAATTTATCGTACCGCCATGCCAGTCGTTTCGGCTCCATGCTCTTGTCAACCCGATTGCTTAGTGTGTGGTCGGGGAGATGTACCACCCCATGATTGTGCCATCCACGTTTTACTGGAATCGATGGTGTTTCAAGAACACATGTTGTACGCATGTTGAACACATGTTGTAAATTTTTTTTTTTTTTACTTGTAAAGGACAGTTTTATCTGTCGTTTTCCTTTTTCATTTAAAAAATTTTTCACACAAAATTTTTTTGTTTCTTATTCTTTATTTACAATATTATTAATATATATACATATGTATAATATATATATATATATATATATATATATATATATATATATATATATATATATATATATATATATATATAATATATATATGGCATGCAGCCAAAAGCAAGGCAGTCTTCGCGCGCAGGCGCAATGAATTGAAAGTGAAACAAAAACTTTTGGACATTAGAGCAGAGAAAGAGAGAAAGGAGAACGCGAGAGGTGCGCGAGCAGGCGTTACCTTCTGAATATCATCGTCAAACTTATCTGTAAAAACTTATCTACCTTTTTAATTAATTTTTGTTTAATGTTAAAATAAAATAGAAGATAGACCAACGTATTGGACCCCTTGTTGTCTCCCACAAATTATGGGGGCTCGGCCGCGATAGATAAAATTTCGATTTTGAACCAAAGTCTGGACAATGAACAACAGCGTCCGTGAAGGAGACGCTCCGCCATTTTTCGGAAACTTCGTTCAACCTGTGTAGAGGTTGAATTTTTCAACTTCATTCCGCCTGTGTAGAGGTCGGAACAAATAACAAAATAACCTGTGTAGAGGTATTTTTCAACGAACCATCGACAAATATTCCGCCTGTGTAGAGGTTGGAAAACCCATCGACGAAAATTCCGCCTGTGTAGAGGTTGGAACCACTCACAAACACCTGCGAAGAGGTGACAACTCGAACAATTTCAAGAACTATTTTTCATCTAACGATATAACCTGCGAAGAGGTGACATCAGTGGAATCAACGTTTTTATTGGATACATCGTACGTGCGAGCAACAAGGGACCCAGAAAAAAAAAAAAGGTAGGATCTTTCCATTTCTAAAATGTATAAAAACGCTCTTAAAGAGGATCTCATAAGAGTTGTTGAGGAGCTAGACGGTTCTGTAGAGAGTACTGACACTATAGTTAAACTAAAGACTAAAATTGAGAACAGTAGTACATTTGAAAGTGATCCAGATTTCGTTAAAACTTTAATTAAAAACTATATAGATGAGAGAGTATCGCAAAACGAAAGAGAGGTAACTTCAGAACAAAAAATTGAGCTCGCGAAACTTCAGTTGGCAAAATTAGAAAAAGAAATCGAACTTCAATTAGCTAAAAATAAAGCATTAAGTTTAAATCCTGCAGCTAAAGTCGAAGAAAAACAGTTCGAAACTAACATAGAAAATATGATAAAAAGTATAAAAACTTTATCTCTTCCTGTTCCCACCAGATCTGAAAATTTTAATCTGTTCTTCCAATCATTAGAACGCGCATTTTTAACCAAGAAAATAAATGACGAATATAAATCTGAAATTTTAATAAATCTTCTGGGCGAAAGAGCTCATAACGTCTTACTGTATATTAAAGAAGAGGAATTAAATGACTATGAAAGACTAAAATCTATAGTACTCAGAGAATTCCAATTAACCCCTCGCGAGTGTTTAAACTCATTTAAAAATGCTGTAAAATCATCAGGCGAGACATACATCCAATTTGCTGCAAGATTGACGGCAAACTTCAATATTATTGTTCGTTAAGAAAAGTTAATTCCTTTGAATCTCTATGTGATCTTATAATTTCTGATAAATTATTTGAAACTTTAAATAAGGAAACTGCAACTCATATTGGCATTCGAGAAGCAGAAGATTGGTTTAGGCCTATTGATTTAGCTAAAGAGTGTGATATTTATATTTCATCTAGAAGCGGATCACATAAAGAAATTCCTATTACTTATGGATATACCCAAGACCCCTTTAAAAATAAATCACAAAACTTTAAACCAAAGAGTAAAGAGAACTATCCCCAATATCATGAAAGAGAAAATAAAAATTGCTATATATGCGGTGATTCATCTCATTGCGCAAGAGACTGTGAGAAGCGTTTTAAACCGAAAGAATCTAATGATCACATCCATAATAAAACAAACGTGAATACTTTGAAAATCGAGAGCGAAAAACAAAATAGCGATGAATGCGCAAATCTTCAATACGTAAACATTTTTGTGGAAAATCAGCCCGTAACAGCATTGATTGATTCAGGTTGCCAGATCCCAGTTTTAAATTCCTCACTAATTAGAGTGCAAACACCTTCCGAAGAGATCATAACATTAAGTTCATGTTTTGGCGAACAGCGTATGGTAGAAGTTAAACCCATAAATATTTCTCTTAATCAACACTCTCCTAGCTTAAGTGTTGGAACGGCAATATCACCGACCTTGACCGAAGAATTTATTATACATCCCAGTGTATATTCTGAAATAGAGAAACTAGGCCACGCAAAGAGCGATGTTTTATTGAGTGAAAGTGAATCCTCTCTCTCTTTGAGTGCAGATTATGGTGTTTCTTTTCCAAATGTTTCTTTTTCAAATGTGATAGAAAACTCTAGTTATGATTTGCCATATGTTATGAACTTTAATACTAGAAATGATTCGAGTTCTCTAATTAAGGATTATAAATGTAATAAAATTAAGAGTACTAAGTTAAAATTGAGTATTGTAAGAGAAAAATGTTCTGATATAGTATTGTGTAAGAAAGCCAATGGTGCCATGAAAACGAGTTCCGTGGAATTTATCTCCCGCTCACCTAACCCTTTACCTATGAAGAGTGAACATCGACGGTTTGTGTTGCTCCGAAAAATCTTTCAGCCTTGGCAGTGGAAACGAAGGAAAAAGAGAAATCGTTTTGAACAGACGTCCAGAACTCTACAGAGGAAAATATCGATGCGTTCAACCAAAGATCAACTTGTTAAAAAAGTCGTTCTTATGCCTGTGAAAAACAATGTTTTCCTGTGGAACCTTCCGGATGTCGAAGAGGTGCCTTCACATGATGGAGAAACTGTCTAGTTCAACAAAATTTTGATATGTTTAATCTCTATATATTTGTCGTATAGTCCTTGTCTGTTCCGTTTTTTTTTTGTATGTTTCAGATTCTCCTCTGGTCTCCATGGAAGTACCGCTGCGGACAGCGTACGGTCAGAATGGCCGTTATGGCATGCAGCCAAAAGCAAGGCAGTCTTCGCGCGCAGGCGCAATGAATTGAAAGTGAAACAAAAACTTTTGGACATTAGAGCAGAGAAAGAGAGAAAGGAGAACGCGAGAGGTGCGCGAGCAGGCGTTACCTTCTGAATATCATCGTCAAACTTATCTGTAAAAACTTATCTACCTTTTTAATTAATTTTTGTTTAATGTTAAAATAAAATAGAAGATAGACCAACGTATTGGACCCCTTGTTGTCTCCCCACATATATATATTATATAATATATACATATATATATATATATATATATATAATATATATATTATATATATTAAAAAAAAAAATTTTTTTTTTACTTGTTAAGGACAGTTTTAACTGTCGTTTTCCTTTTTCATTTAAAAAATTTTTCACACAAAATTTTTTTATTTCTTATTCTTTATTTACAATGTTTCTTGCTATAGGTGCAATAGTCCAGTTTCATCTCTTTACCCCTTTATTACAGAGTGCATCATTTTTTATCAACCCATCACCTTGCTGCACATCAAATTTGATATGGTACATTTTTTATCAACCCTTGCTGCCCACCCCATATCAAATCAGATGGTACATTTTTTATCAACCCTTGCTGCACACCCCATATCAAATCAGATGGTACATTTTTTATCAACCCTTGCTGCCCACCCCATCGTCCTAAAGGCCCCCTGCGGTCATTGCAAATATCCTACCCATCGGGATGTGACCCCATACCATTTCATCCCTCCAACCTTGGCATGAAATGTGTAAACGTACAGAGCCCGACAGAATCAAATCGAGCAGGACTTTTCGTAGCAAGAGACAAAACAATTGCTCGCGTGATCCAGGGGATTATACAAAAATTAGTCTCATACAAAAGTATTTGTAATGTACTTGCATCCATTGACTTGCATTTCAGTTCCAACTGAGATATTCAAAATTGCGATACACTTTTCGATGGATAAATATATAGGAGTATGAATGTAGAAAGAATGTAGAGAGAGAAAACTTCTCTTTATTACTGCTTCTTATTTATTGCTAATGTAGTGAAAGAAATTACCTTATATATAGTATATATATTTAATATATAGGAGTATGAATGTAGAAATAATGTAGAGAGAGAAAGCTGTTTCTCTTTATTACTGCTTCTTATTTATTGCTAATGTATTGAAAGAAATTACCTTATATAGTAGTATGAATGTAGAGAAAGAAAACTACTTTTTTATTACTGCTTCTTATTTATTGCTCTCTTCCCAACATGTCGGGGTTTTCGGACCCTCCCTTTGCGACGACCCTACATTTTCTGAGAATGCCCAGACATCTCCATGGTGAAACCATCCAAGCACGACATGATTGAGATGGTCGGGTTCCCAAAACAAAACACACATTGCTTTCAAAAATTTAAAACATGTTTCTAGGAGGCATGTTTATGATAAAATTGCTCCATCCTTCGCGACATTCAGGACACTATCCTTTAAATGCTTTTTGAAATGCCTGTAAAAGGATGCATGTGTTGCCATAAAAAATTATAGGGCAACCCGAAAAGGATCCCTTCAATGCCTCCACGTTCTGTGAACTTTTAAAGAGTGTCTCGCAAGTATATTCAGCAACTCTTAGAGAAATTACCTTATATATTTAATATATAGTAGTATGAATGTAGTAAGAATGTAGAGAGAGAAAATTACTTCTTTATTACTGCTTCTTTTTTATTGCTGATGTAGTGAAAGAAATTATATAGTATATATTTAATATATAGTAGTATGAATGTAGAGAGAGAAAGCTACTTCTCTTTATTACTGCTTCTTATTTATTGCTGACATGAGTCATCCCTCTTGGTGGTAAACTAGACATTATTTTTTTCCAACATTTCTCTACCCCCCAAAAATTGGACTCTGTCTTGGGCTGCCTTCAAAAAGTTTTGCAGAGGTGTTGCAAACGTGCACTGTTTTCTGTGGGGCAACTGAAAAAACTTGAATACTGTTTCATTAAAGGAACCAAGAAGTAAAACGCATTTGGTTGGAATTTTCGAATGATATAGGTAAGCGTAGGCAATGCATTCGTTATACGATTCAAAACAAGATGGGTTTGCTTTGGACCCCCATCGAGCGTGTGAAAAAAGTGGTGCACCGTTCGACGCCATTTCAGTGACAAGAAACCAATTCCCAGTCATTTTAACAGAAGCGATGACAATCCACAAATCACAAGCAGCAACATTTCAAGAAGTTGGATTTAAACGCAATCTGACACAATATGTTGCTTTGTCTCGAGTCACAAGCGTTCAAGGATTGTATATTTTAGGCAAATACAAGGCTCCACCTCGAAAAGATGATTTAATTCTTCAAGAGATGAAAAGACTCAAAGGAAATTCAATCCTACCCAAATACGCTTTTCTACACCAACACAACGATCCCAATACACTACAAATCATGTATCACAATGTGCAATCTCTGAATGCACATTATGAAGACATTGCTGCTGATCCATGTGTGATGAACAGTAATATTTTACTGTTTGCTGAAACGTGGACGGTGGTAGGAGATAAATTTGCCTTTGACCATTTTGATCACTACCACTTGGTCAGTCATCATTCGCGTCGAAAGCCTAGTGGTGTATCTATTTACATTAAAAAACAATTGAGTTCCATGGTGGACGAGGTGGAAATGTTTCCAAATTATGAAACAGGGGTTCACGTAATGGTGGTCAACTTTAAAACTAAAGTACGCATTGCCGTTTTATATGCCAAACCAGGATCCTCACATAATGATATTTTTGATGCCCTTGATGAAAGTTTGGACAACAAAAATTCAGATTACAGTACTGTATTAGCAGGTAATTTTAACATTGATATGATGACACAGCGTGGACAAGAATTTTGGGAAATCATGACAAATATTTACTACATAGCATTGCGCAATAATCCGTTTCATTACACAACAATAGGCCGAACCACAATGGATTGCATATTTTCAACACATGGTCTGAGAACATGTGGTGTTTATGAAAGTGCATTTAGTACCCACCTACCCCTATATGTTCAAATGCCTTGGGAAAAGAAAAAGGTTCGCACATCATATCCACAAGAAAATAATGATCCAAGTTTGGAATGTGGTCCAGATCTTCTCGACAGAACTGGCGATATTGATTGGGCAGAGGATAATGACTTTCCAAAACTGAAAAAAAAAATTTTTTTTTTTAAAGAGATATCTTTATAAAAGGTTTAATGCTCATTTTCAAGTGTTCATCTTTTTGATCGCAACAATACGAGAAGACATGTCTACTCGTAGAACGTTTTATAATCAATACAATAAACATGCAAGTGATCGTATATGTTGCCCTAAATGTCACGAGAGCATGACCATAAAGCAATTTTACCGTCAACATGCATCCGAAAAGCATGGTTTGGATGTTCGCAAGCAATGCGTGTTTTGCTTTGGTCGTCGATATTGGGATCACGGGCAAAAGAATCGTCCCGACAACATCAATCACATAATATCCTGCTTGCAACGTTTTGCAAAGGATGCCAAAGATTTGTGGGCTTTCTTGGATGAAGAAGATGAGGAGATGGTAGAGGAAACAGAGGAAGCAGAGATAGAAATGTGTGAATGTCAACACTTTCAACCCAATCCTCATGACATGTATGGCCGTCCCAAATTGAATAATGTAGGGTTTTACGACTCGGTTTTTGAGAAACCCGACATGTGGGAAGAGGGAATAGAATTTAACGAGACCAGTGGTTTGGGAAAAGATGTTTACGGCATTATTCAACGCTATTTGAAGAATGATATGACTTGGTTTCACATTTTTGTGAAACTTGATATTTTTGATATATTTTGTAGGGAAATGGAAAATATTCGGGATGAATTTGTCATTTTGCCCTTTTGGTGTTTGTGTGATGGTCTAACGCAGTGATTCTCAACCACTGTGCCGCGGCACTTTTGTGTGCCGCCAAATTTTGCAAATATATAATAACGTTAATATTATTAAATTATATCATTTAAAAAGAAAAATATTTTTTAACATGAATATATATTTAAATCCACAAAAAAATAAATTATTTTATTATTTGCTTTGCAACGCGTTTTTTCTTAGTGCCAAATTGTGATGAAGCGGCGTGCATAGCAATAGGAATATGTCTCAAGTCGGCGCACACTTGCCACTTCTGCGTACAAAACGTGTTGTTTTAGTGATAGTTGGGATTCACAAGGTGTTACATAGTAGTTACTGCACCTTTTCTTTCGTTAAAATTGGCAAATGTATGTGATTCGGTTTAATATTAATTTATTTGCATGTAGTAATATTTTGCATTAATTTATTTGCATTAATTTATTTGCAGATCCTTCTGAAAATGGATAAATGGTTAAAAAGAAGAAAGTTTAATGATGATAATAGTGATAATGATAACGTTAGGGACCAAGTTAATGAGCCAACCCCCGGCACAAGTAAAAATACTTCTTGCTCAAAAAAATACGTTGTCCATCGGAAATATAATGATGATTTTTTGAAATTTGGATTTACCTCTACAATGGGAAATGACATAGTTGTTCCCGAGTGTGGGATATGTGGTTTTAAATTATCAAATAGTGCTATGATTCCTAGCAAACTCCAACGTCACTTGGTGACTAATCATCCTTCGCTTTCAACAAAAGATAAAAGCTACTTTGAAAGGTCTTTATCATCAAAAATTAAGCAAGTAAAAGTTTTTGAAAAACAAGCATGTGTGTCTGAAAAGGCTCAAGTAGCTTCTTACGAAATAGCTGAATTGATTGCTGTTAACTTAAAACCTCACAATTTGGCTGAAGAAATTATATTACCTGCTTGTCGCAAAATTGTAAAAACATTGATTGGTGGATCAGCTGATATTGATATTTGCAGAATACCACTTTCAAATGATACAATCCATCGCAGAATTAAAGATATGTCAGAAAATATTGAGCAAAATACTGCAAAAACTCTTGCAAATTCGAATTTTGCTCTACAAGTCGACGAAACAACAGATATTACAGGAAATGCTCAATTAATTGCATTCGTTAGATTTATGCACGAAAATGATACACTGCTGGACAATTGCTAAGGACGGATAACACTATCATCCATAGCAACCACAAAATGAAAGGAAGCAAAATGTGGAAAATTAGAATAAGTGCGGGATATTAGTAAGAAGAAGTATGAGTATGCAAATTTTTTTCCACGTCTGTTCATCACGTGACAGCGTTCATAAGAGCTTTAAAGGTTTTGACGCGTGTGGACAGTTCTTGTTTCAAGTCAAAGTTTTACAAGAAAGATTTAATAGACGAACTTAAAATTTTTGGCATGTCTTCACGACATCACATAGATGATTTTATGCGTGGCCGAATTATTGGAAAGATCGAAGAAGAGCGAAAAATAACAGCGTTGTTCGCTCACGGCGTTGTTTCACGGTGGAAGTCATTTAAAACTACTGGAATGTGTAGTAGAAGGCACGGGGGAGGTCGTGTTAGAAGTACGACGCCTGCAGAAGACAGATATATCGTCCTATCAGCAAAAAAGAACAGGCGAACCACAGCTCAGCAGGTGGCAAATCAGTTTCTTGCTGCCTCAGGAAAGCAGATCTCCTTAAAAACTGTTGCCAGACGCTTGAGGGGAGGAGGACTATACGCACGCAGACCTGTTGTGTGTGTCCCATTGACCAGACAGCACCGTACTGCCCGTTTGCAATGGTGTCGTGAGCATCACAATTGGACTGAATAGGACTGGGCATGCGTACTATTCTCAGATGAGAGTTTGACGAATCTATACGGAACTTTATCACTAACCTTCTGAGTCGACCTTTTTAGGGAAATTTAATTCCCTACGCATTTCCAATCAACTCCAAAAAGCGGACAGGATTTCTTGTTATGCAGATTAGATTAAGTATTTAAGACAAACGAAATAGTTAAGTTAGAGCAGTAGGAGATAGAGATTGAAGCAGAAAGTTATCGTGGATTTAAATTGAAGATTTCTTGTTAGAGATATTTAATCTCAAGAATTGAGATTCCAAGTGGTAACTATTGATTTGTGTTTAAAGTCTCATTAAAGTTTTAGGAGTGAGATTAAAGTTAAATGTTCAATAAGAACATTATTAAATATAATTCTGGGATCTCTTATCGTGGTAATCTCTGCGTGACCGTTATTTAATGTTTAATTAATGAGATCATTAATTAATTTAATTTAAAGGATATTATTTTTAAAACCTCATAATACTAGTTAGAAAAACTTTTTAATAAGTCTTTGATTCTATTTTGATAAGATAACCAAATAAAGAAAGTTGTTTATAAAAATGGCTACTGGTTCTTACATGACTCCTATTTATTCTCGTTCTCAAAGTGAGGTCCTAGGAGACCTTCACAAGAGTAGGTTCAGTCTGTCATCGGATTGTAGACGCCAACTGATCTGGCGCGAGAGTGGTACTGCTTATCGCCCAGAAAATATCCAGGTAAAAGGACCGATATCCGACATGCAGTATCATGGTGTGGGCCGGAATCATGATCAATGGCCGCACGCGCTTACATGTGGTTGCGAATGGGACTATGACGGGCCAACGATACATTGATGAAGTTCTACTTCCTCATGTTCGTCTTTTCCGTGGTGCTGTCGGTGATAAATTTGTTTTTATGGACGACAACGCAACATGTCATCGAACACTCGCTGTTCAGGATTGTCTAGACAGCGAGGGTATTCAACGTCTCGTATGGCCAGCGCGTTCTTCCGATCTAAACCCCATTGAAAATGTGTGGGATGCTTTGAGGAGGCAAGTTGCTGGTCGAAACTATCCTCCGACAAACAAGAACACCCTCATCCGTGCACTCACAGAGGAATGGGATAAATTGCCTCAACAGCTGCTGGATAATGTTGTGCAAAGTTTGGTACGACGTGTGGAATGTTGCATCCCACTCCACGGTGGACATATCCCGTACTGATACCTTTCTTTAAGGTGCCTGCTGACTTTTAGATGCATTGTTCCATTTCTCCGTAAGCAGATCAAATGAACATTTTTTTTTCTTTCAGATGTTTCACAGCTTTTGTACTTTCCAGAACAATAAATATTCTTTATTCTAATGTCTGAACAGTGTGGCAACTATATTTTATCCTACTAGGCCTCATATCTCGCTTAATGTTATGCTACATAGCAATTTGTGATCCGTCCTTAGCAATTGTCCAGCAGTGTATAATTAATCAATTTTTATGTTGTCGGGAGTTACCTGATTTTACAACTGGTAAACATATTTTTCAAGTAATTAGTTCATATTTAGAAGAAATTAAAGTTTCTTGGAAGTCATGTGTTGGCATTTGCACAGATGGTGCTGCAGCTATGACTGTACATCTAAAAGGATTTGTAGCACATGTTAAAGAACTGAATGAGGATATATTAGTTACCCATTGTTTTTTGCATCGAGAAGCACTTGTTACAAAATTTTTGTCATCAGATTTGAAAATAGTTCTGAGACAATGTGTTAAAATGGTTAATTATATCAAATCAAGGCCATTAAAAAGTAGATTATTTAGTAAATTATGCCAAGCTATGGAAGCCAAGTACGAATCCTTGTTACTACATACAGAAGTAAGATGGTTGTCCAGAGGAAAAGTTATATCTCCTGTGCTGAAATTAAAAGACGAAATGAAAACATTTTTTGAACAAAAAAAAAATTATGAATTTGTTCATTAGTTGGAAGGTTAAAATATGGTGTACTAAACTGGCTTACTTATCAGACATTTTTGTTATTTTTAACGACATCAATTCAAGTATGCAAGGGCCTAATGAAAATATCTTAAACTCAACTGATAAGCTGGTGGGATTCAAAAAACAAATAACTTTATGGAAAAATAAAGCTCAGGAAGGCAATTTAGAAAAGTTTGAGTTAGTCCCTAAAGACAGTTATAAAACTATTAAATTAATTGTTGTTGATCCTTTGACAACATTAGAGGAGAGAATTATTCATTATTTCCCAAAATTAGATATTAAGAAATTTGATTGGGTTCGTAATCCATTTCTCATAACGTATACTTCTGTATTTGACTTAACTTTGAATGAAGAGGAAGAACTCTCATTTTGCTTTTCAATAATCGAGATTTAATTTTAAAACATTCAGAAGAATTAATTAATTCATTTTAGATTAACATCAGATGCGATTATCCAATGATAGCCAAAAAAGCTTTAAACATATTATTACAATTTTCCACATCTTATTTGTGTGAATTCGGATTTTCAGCATTAGGCAACATTAAAACTAAAAAAAGATCAAGATTGTTAAATGTAGAAGACGATATGAGAGTAGCATTGTCATTTTTACGACCAAATATAAATGAAATTATTAAAAAATATCAAGCTCAAATTTCGCATTAAAATATTTTTATTATTAGCTTGTAATTAATCCCTTAATAAACGTTTAGTTATTATTGTAGTATATATTAGTTTATTTCGTATATTTAAAATTTTTGTCATAAACTATTTATGCAGTGTGTTGTAGTAAGTAAATAATTTTTATCTTTTTCTTTGTGTGCCGCCAAATTTTGAAATCGTTAAATATGTGCCGCAACAAAAAAAAAGGTTGAGAATCACTGAAAAAAGGTTGAGAATCATGTGCCGGTGTAGCGTTTTACAAGCCGTTAGACTCTAACGGCTTGTAAAACGCTGCACCGGCACATGATTGTAGTGTAGTATCATGGCTATGCAACTTTCTCCTTTCTGGATGAGTCTCTTTTCACGAGAGATTGAATCGAACCATGACAATCCCCATCTGACTTTTGAGACTATTGTCATGCGCGTTTTGAAAAACGTGTCTGAATCCTTCCATCTACCCTGGTCCCATGTCTTGGAATTGTCTCGCCAAGCTCCCTATTTGATGGATTCCCATCTGCACCAGGATTTGCTCAAAATCTGGCATCAACGCTCCAAAAATACCACTTTGGACGAGCAACATTGCGTGGAACGCATATTGGGTCGAGACAATGTGCGATCCTCGGATTTGATCAAATTGATTGGCATTTTACACAAAATCAGCGATCCCAAAACAATGTACGAATTCTTTGCCATGGATGGCTATCAGGGCGACGATCCCAAGAAATATGTCGAATTGTTTCGCTACGATGCCGAAGATGTTCGTGGCCAACACGTCCGAGCCGTACGTCTGTTGTATCGTGATGAGGTGGTCCATACCCCCCAAGAGTGTCGATCCTTTTTGGAAAGCATTTTCGATGGAACATGCACCAACACCGAGTACAAAGACATGTACGTGGAGCACGTACGTGGACAGTTGACCGACATGGTGGAATGGCGTCAGCAGACGAAAAAGAAGCGACCCGCTGAAGAAGACGCCAGGGATGCCAAGAAAGTGACCCCAGAGGATTGAAACGGGGACATTTAAATACTTTTGTGGCTAGACATATGCTTTTGTGGACATTTAATCGTGGCTAAAAACAAGGTGGATAGATCATGGAAACTATAGAATCCGCATCTTGGGCTGAGACTCCTTTGCAATTTATATCTCGTCACCAACCAGGAGGATTGGCAGCGTTGGCAGTGGACGAATCTGAATGTGTAGTCGTCATGGACACACTCTGGTTTCGATACCCTCTCGTGGCTCAATGGGAAACGCGTGTGATGGCTGCTCTCGTCGAATGTAAAATCATGGATGTGTATGTGGCTGGTTTGTTAATGTCTCTGAAAAGAATTGCCCCCGAAGAGATGAATGTGTATTTGGATCCAGAACCGAATAAATTGAAATATCCTTGCAAAATGTGTAACAGAAAAAGCTGTGCCGTCACCAAAGCCTATTTGCTGTGGAGACGATTGACTAAACGAGAACCCTGTAATCTGATGCATGGAGATTCACCATTTGAAAAATAGGCATGAAAATATTGTAAGCCAAAAAAAAAATATTCTATAAAAAAAAAAAAAAAAAAAAAATTTTTTTTTTTTTTTTTTTTTTTTTTTTAACTCGTAGTTTAAAAGTTGTCAGTCAATTCTTTGCGCTACTTTTATTCTCAAGTTCATATGTGACCATGGATCCCTGGTATCAGAGGCTGTGGAGATCTATTACAAGCATATTTCGCATTGGAGAAAAGGATACATTCACCCCTGTCAACATGATTGAGTGTATGGATGGTAAACCCTTGTCTGACAAAGCTATTCAAGACTGTTTGTTTAATTATCAACCAACCTTTCCTGAAAAGCCCATTGAAAGTATGAATGGGAAACCTGTCTTTTTGCAACTGCCCTCTGAAAAACGAATGTTGTTTGAGCATTACTGGATGTCGTTTAAGTGTACTCCAGAGAATGAAGAATCAGTGACCATCGATTCGGCCAAAGAAGAACCAGAGAGTGTTTTGGAAACACGTAAACGGAATGAGCGATTCAAATGTGACAATCCCGAGGATACAGTATGGGTATCATAATTGGTGTGTAAACTACCATACCATCTGAAAAATAAATTTTACTAAAAAAAAAAAAAAAAAAAAAAAAAAATTTTTTTTTTTTTTTTTTTTTTTTTTTTTTTTACAGAGTAAATTATTTTATAGTCTCATTGGCAGTTGGATCATTTCATTCATGTCCTCTTTAAACAAAGCAATGTTTAGTAGTGACCTTATTTGTCAGTTTTCTGAAGAGTTGAACGTTTTGCGTTTACCCTTGGAAGACATTCCCATTTCACAGCGACCATTGCAACTGTCCCCATGGATTCGTTACATTCTCTTCTCCAACATTCGACTGAATATTAAACTCTCGGCCCTTATACAAAAGAATGTGGACAAATTGTTCTCACCTAACCACTTGGACAAGGAAATTCAACAATTGTTCAATACTTTGAAACCCAAGGGAAAGGTGAATTTAGTCACGGAATCTTTTCTCCTCCTGTTGTTTATGCTCCATCTACGTTTCATCTACGAAAAATTTCCCGTGAAAATGTTTGAAATTAAATTTATCGCTCTCAAAGTGGCCGAATCATTTCTGGAAGCTTTGGAAGAATGCCATTCTAGAAAAACTCTCTACTATTATGCGATGATTGGTATCTCAGCTACTGTGATGGGTGCATGTTTATACAAAATATTGAGTTGAATGCCTTTTGACAGTTTGGCAAGCATAATGACAAACCAAGTCATTTGATGCATGGGAACTCTGTGGCAAGGTGAAATTAAAGTGAAAAACTATATTGACTGTTGTAAGAAGCAAATATTTTTGTATCTAAAGAATTGTAAGCGATAAATATTTTTGTATCGGAAGAATTGTAAGCAGTAAATATTTTTGTATCTGAAAAATTGTAAGAAGCAAATATTCTGAGCGAAATATATTTTGTGTGTGTAGGAATGTTTGTAAAGGAAATGAATAATCCAAAATAGGGAACTAGCAAGGGAATGTAAATTAAGGTCAGTGCTATCAAAAGAGATTCCCGTCTTGAAGAAGGTGGATTTTATCACGCAGTTGGCAAATAAGTTGGACTCACCCTATTTAAAGAATGACGGAAAACCATGATTCCAGCTCCCTGAGCAGCGAGCACACATTACCATACGAAAGCAAGGATTCAAGTGATTGCTCCATATGTTTGAGCAGTGATGACTCTGAACAGTACACACTGAGTCAATGCAAACACACGTTTCATTCAAATTGCTTAAAACAATGGGTGGAGAGTGGTAAACATACATGTCCCTATTGTCGCGGTCAATTATGTAACAGCGATAAAATTAGTATTGGATGTGGTCCATCTGCATTCAAATTGCTTTTTTTACGAGACATACTAGGTGTTGAACCGGAAGAAATGTCCGACACGGATTCTGAAAGTGACTTGTATTCCGACAGTGATTCCGACAGTGATTCTGAAAGTGACAGTGTACCAGTATTGGAGTTTATTCCAAATACAGTGGACCGACTCATAGAAGACATGCTTCAATCTAGACATTAAAACGGCAAGAACTGTATTAAAAAACGGAAGGTATGTGAGTACGAATCTTACATTATGGAAATTACAAACTCGGAATGTAAGCATCGAAACGTTTTGACAATAAATTTTTACAACATACAAAAAAAAAAAAAAAAAAAAATTTTTTTTTTTTTTTTTTTTTTTTTTTTACTATAAAAAAATATTTTACCGTCAACAGCAGCTCAACATTTCAACATGTGGTTTCGGTTGGCTCTCAATACTTCAACTCCTTCCGTCCAAATCTTGATTGGGGAGAAGGGTAACCTGTACTTTCGTCTTTGGGATCTCATCCAATTGTTACACATTAAAAACGTTCGTAAACATTTCCACGTGTTTTCTTGTAAGCATGTGTTGCCTTCGCATCGACCTTATCCAAAGGCTATTCACAATATCCGTTTAGTGGATATCAAAGGATTCTTTTCCCTCTTGCAAAGTGAAAATGCAGTGATGAGAGATTTGTTTATAAAGGCACTCACCCATGGATATGCTCATCAAACAGGTATGCGAAAGATTACGGACAAATTTAAAAAGGGTCCGACATTGACCATGGTGGACACTCGTGATGCTAAAAGTGTGTTTATACCCGAGTGGATTCGTCGTTTTCAACTAGATGTGAAAAAGGTGCGTCGAGAAGAAGTCAAATACCCCTTTTTTGAATCCCCGTGACGACAATCTCTCCCATTGTATTGCTCGTGGTATTTGATGCCCACTGATGAAATAATAGTATGGAATCTGAGGAAACAATTCTATTGAATCTCCATGGAATTGAAATAATAGTATGCAATCGAATTGAAATAAATCGAATTGAAATAATAGTATGGAATTTGATGAAATAATAGTATTCCCATGGAATCTGACGAAAGAATTGTATTCTCATGGAATTCCCAGTGTGGTAAAGATTAAACTAAAAAAATATTGTTTCGCTCCCATTGTTGTTTTGTCAGAACAATGAATAATTTAAACTTACAAGTTTTTCAAGTGTCAATATTTTGCCCCTTCCCAAAGAAATCACCTTTGTGTGAGAGCTTAAACAAATTGTTTGGGTTAGAGCATTGTTGCCGAGCTATTTGACGAAAGCAAGACACTATGAATTCTCTGGTCCTGCGTCACGAAAAGAGTACTACGCGGAGTACTCCTTATACTATTCCTTCCAATATACAAAAACATTTTGAACACGAACTGCATTTTACGTGGCCTGAACGAGATCCCCGTGTTCCCCGACCCGTGGCCGTTGTGAAACCCATTCAAGGACCTACCCTATTGCAAATGGTGCACGCTTCACCCTCTCCCTCTAGTAGACCTTCTACTCAAGATGCACGGAGAAGATGGACCTTTACACCCGTATTGTAATCCTCACCTTGGGAATGTGAAAAAGGTTTGTCGAGCCCCCAAAGAATCGATTTTTGACTCTCCTCACAATGTACCCGTGATTGAAATTATCATTCCCAGGAAGGAATCGGATGAATCCCATGGAATCGGATGAAACACATGGAATCGGATGAAACAAACATCTCATGGAATCGGATGAAACCCATGGAATCGGATGAAACAAACATCTCATGGAATCGGATGAAACAAAATCCCATGGAATCGGATGAAACAAACATCTCATGGAATCGGATGAATCGGATGAAAATCCCATGGAATCGGATGAAACAAACATCTCATGGAATCGGATGAAACCCATGAAATCGGATGAAACAAACATCTCATGGAATCGGATGAAACCCATGAAATCGGATGAAACAAACATCTCATGGAATCAGATGAAACAAATATCCCATGGAATCCGATGAAACAACCTAGTATTGAAATTATCCAAAGTCTGGTTAAACTGAGATTACATCTATAGCAATAAAATTATCAATTGTAAACAAAGAATAAGAAACAAAAAAATTTTGTGTGTAATGTTTTTGTGTGTGTGTGGAAATTTTTGTAAATGAAAAAAGGCAGTCAAAATTGTTCTCTAAAAAAAAAAAAAAAAAAATTTTTTTTTTTTTTTTTTTTTTTTTTTTTTTTTTAGTACAGTTTAAATATTTTGCCTAGCTCTGCAAGTTTCAATTGTATCATGATTGAGATTTACAAATCACACGGACGGTATTACATCATTGTTCCCAAGGTAGCATTTCCCACCTTTGTGGAACATTATGTTTTACCTTGTCGAGCTCATCTGGAATTTTATGGATTTCCACTTGCCTTTTTTACCGATGCGCCCGGTGTTCTCACTGTCCAATTTGAACGTACCGAGGTTGGATTTTTTACAAACAGAACCATCCTCTCATCACTCCCCATGTCACGGAGGATGGCATTGTGCCCTTTGAGGCTATGCGTGACTCTATCCTGCCTGAAATCATCTCTCATTATCCCAGATTGACCCTGACCTATTACGACACCCTCCTTCATGTGTGGCCCTACACTCAAACCTTTTGGACCATGAAACGAAGACATCCAAACCATTGGAAATTGGATGCCTATCTGCAAATGAAGCCTTTGAGACATTCTCCCGACAAAAAAGTCTTTACCAACTTGAACGACCTGTTGTTGGGGAAAGAGGATTGGGTTCGAGAGCTGTTGAAGAATGGCAGTGGTGAACCTTTTCCATGAGCCCTTTCATTTCGATTCCAAGGTCCCGTGCCATTCCAAATGACACCATTTCGATTCCAAGGTCCCGTGCCATTCCAAATGACACCCTACCGTATGGCACCCTGAATCAAGTCATGATTGAAATCAAGTTCAAATGCGTATTACATTTATGTTCCCTCCTTTGTAGACATTTTACCTTGTCCGATGGGAACTCGATTGAAATTGCATGGATCCGATCGCTTTGCCAATGTCGAATTTCTACGGACCAAGGCTGGACAAACAAAATAGGTTTCCCTATTTTAACCAGGTGCTCTACGCGCCTGCGGGGACATTTTCCCAGTTTCAAAATGAAGTATAATACGACCATGGCCCGAGGTTTTGGAATCAACCAGGAATTGTCCCAGGGGGTTGGAGGTGTATTTGCAACCGTTGCGACACACTCGGGGCAAAAGAATCGTGATTAGTTTAAATGAATTGTGGGGACAACCTAGCGGATGGAGGAGATGTGTATTGTAAAACAAAAATCGGCAAAAAATGTATGTAAAAGAAGGAAAGGGTGCTGATCGAGAAGAGTGTTGTTCTTTACGATGCATCCGAGACCATTTTGTCACCCAAGCTAAAAAATAAGGTTGTCACTGAGCGAGTGGCAAAACAAATTGGAAGTTTGCTTTGTCGAACAAGACTTGATGAGAAACGAAATGGCTCAATTAAAATGCAACCCATTAAAAAAAAAAAAAAAAAAAAAATTTTTTTTTTTTTTTTTTTTTTTTTTTTTTAGGTTATCATTCTTGAAAGCCATTAAGATTGTTCAATCTCATACATTTGCGAGTGAACGAGAAAGTTGAGAGACAGTTGAAGGAGGTCGAGATAATCTTTTTACTCGACTGTTCCAACACCATGGATTGGAAGTGATTCTGTCCACTCTTTTTCCCTGTAATACCCTTTTCAATATTTTATTTTCGCGTGACATACCTTGCACTTTAGAGTTTAACTCTTGTTCTTTGGTTTTCCACTCTTGTTCTTTGGTTTTCAATATGTCATTTTCCCTTCGAATCAGGTCATTTTTCGCTTTCATCTCGTTCAGTTTGGCCTTTAATATCACCTTTTGGTCCATGGCCCACTCTTTTTTTACTTTCTTAATTTCCTTCATCATATTTTGTTGTTTGCGGGACAATACGTACATTTCGTCTCTTATCTGTTGAAACGAACATTCCTGGTCCTTTACATGCCATTTTTTGTTACCGTGCAGATGCAATTCCCCCTCGTCCCGTGGATGAAGGGGCATCACGCAGTTTAAAAACTTCCAGCCCGTCACGTGGATGGGTACCCCCCATCTCACATTATACCATGGATCCGGTACACGTTTGGCCACCTTTTCCCAACTGGATACATTTTTATTGCCCAGTTGCTCCCACAGTAATTTTTCTATTCCTCCTGGAAATAGGGTACAGAGAATGGCAATATTATGCGGGTGCAAGGGTCGATTGATGTGAAAATGCGACACATTTACCGACTCCATCCAATTGTCTGGAATCTCGTCCTTGTCACACGAGGATTTCGGCTGACTCACGTACATTATGGTCCGCACGAGATGAAAGGCACTTTTCATCTTGACGCATTTCTTGGCCCGACCGCTGTTTGGAAATTCATACCGAATTTTTCCCTTCCACACGTCTTCAAACGAACTCTCTGGTTCACACGCCAAAATCATGTGTCGATGTTGTATTTTGCCCTTTTCCTTCACCAATCCATCGCACAGACACCAAAAGGGCAAGATGACACATTGATCCCGAATCTTTTCCATCTCCTTACGAAATGTATCAAACACATCCTGTTTTACCATAATGTGAAACCACATCCAGTCTTGCCTCAGATAGCGCTGCACCATCCCCCACACATCGTTTCCCAAGCCATTCTGAAAGGTCACCCCCTCCTCCCACATTTCGGGTTTTTCCAACAGGGAATCGTAAAACCCTACGTATTCGCTCACTCTGTCTTTGCGACGACCCCGCATGTCACGAGGCACGGGTCGAAAGTGTCTACATCCACACACTACTTCCTCCTCTCCTGTCTCCTCTTCCTGTATCTTGGCCTCCTCCTGTATCTTGGCCTCCTCTACGAATCGTTGCAAGCAGGCCGTGACATGGTTTACGTTTTCGGGACGATTCTTTTGCCCGTCAGGCCAATGTTTTCTTCCGAAACAAAACAGGCATTGTTTACGACCCTCCAGATTATATTTTTGGGCCGCATGTTTACTATAAAAGTGACGTACGGTCATTGGCTCCTGACATTCAGGACAGGACACGAGCGTATTGGACCATCTACTGAGATGTCTGTAGAAAGAAGTAGAGGATTTGAACATGTCGCTGTCCCCAATTGATTCTGTCCCCCATGAGTCTTTACCTTGCTTCTCGAAGCATTGACAAAGAAAATGATTTGTTGGCTCATTGCATGCTTTGGTCTGATTCTTTCATGATTTTTGGCCAGTCCTCCTTGTATGCTTGGATCTCCTTTTCCCATTTGGAGATTCCCTTGCATGCTTGGTCCTTTCAAGTTTGTCCCTGTGAGTTGACCCCTTTGAACGACGTCCTTTGAGCTCTACCTACCCTCCTTGGGAAAAGACGGGACTCGATTGAACCCCCTCCGTTCCCCATTGAATGGCTCCACCTTACGTGGTCCGTCCCCCTCGTGCCGCTGAACCGTGTGACGTTCCTATTTAATCCATACACGTTGAATACTCTCTACCGTCTGGTGGATTCCATTCCCTTCTTTCAGTACAACCTTTTCATGAATTTTTTAAAACCCTTCCCCATGGTTCCCTTTTGTTTCAAATCTCTCGTAATTATCTGAAAACTACACACCATTTGACTCTTTACCTGCCCTATTTACCTGCTCAACCCAATGCCCACTTTACTATGCCCAAATCCGTGGCTTATTATAAAAAGGAATCTTTGAGGTTCTGAGGTATGACGTCATAAATTTATGTATAAAAGGTGAGTGTCATGAATATATATATATATATATATATATATATATATATATATATATATATAAATAATTTAATAAAATAATTTAATAAAATACATTCAAAGGTCCCGGTGTTATTATCACTATACCATTAATTTATGGCAATAACTTTATATATCAAGTATACTGCTGTTCAGTGATTTTCTTTCTTGGTTCCAAGTGAAGAAGGACATGTCTCTCAAGACGTTTTACAGGCTTATAGATTCATCTTCGGATATTGTCGTTCGTTGTCCCCTTTGCTTTGAATCCATGACCTTTGGACATTACTACCACCAACATGCTTTGAAAGAACATTCTTTGAAAAATCGTAAAGAGTGCGTTTTTTGCATGGAATTAAAATCTTGGCCTCATGGGCAACGAATGAAGAGGGAGAATGTGAAACATGTAGTGGAATGCTTGAAAAGCTTTGTGAGCCCCCAGAACAATGCGTCTACGGTGAAGAATTATGAAGATTTGGAAGAAGAAATTTGTGACTGTCAAAACTTTGTTTCAATCCCGTGCGACATGCTTGGTCGATCCAAAAACATGGACAATGCAATTTTGTACGAATCCGTGTTTGAAAAACCCGACATGTGGCGCAATGATGGAGTGTCATTTAGTGAGAGCAGTGGCTTAGGCAAAGATGTTTACGGAATTGTTCAACGCTATCTGAAAAAAGACTTGAAATGGTTTCACGTCATGGTGAAACATGACGCATTTCAAATATTTTGCCGTGAAATGGAAAAAATTCAAAACGAAATTGTTGTCCTACCTTTTTGGTGTTTGTGTGATGGATTGATGGCGGGAATTGCTAAAGTACAGCATCGGCACATGATTATAGCGTGTGAGCTACAGGGTCAATTCGAGTTTGTTTGGAAACATAAATTTAGATATAACATTGCAAATGGTAGGGCAAAGAAACGAATCCAAATTGAGAATGCATTTCACCTGGTACGAACCATTGCGTATGTAAGTCGACAAAGAGCCTCGTGTGATGAAAGAATTTTTAAAAATTTGAAGGAGTCAAATCAAACTTCCCATTTTTACATCAATCGTCCCATGCACGAGCATAGTATTGCGTTTCTCTGCACATTATTTCCAGATGGTATTGAAAATTGCTCTTGGAGCAAAATAGAAGTAAAAATGTGGTGAATTGGGAAGAAGCAGCCGTGCGTGTAACTGACACGAATCGTCACTTAAAATGGGTTGTACCCATCAAAGTGACAGGTTGGAAGTTTTTAAACTGTGCCATTCCCCTTGACCGACGATTTGAGCCCACTAAGGAAGAAACACCACTATATTTGACCCTCGGCAAAAAAATGTATGTGAAAGAAAGAAACGGTGCTGATCGAGAAGAGTGTTGTTCTTTACGATGCATCCGAGATGAAATGTACATTTTGTCACCCAAGCAACAAAACATGATGAATCAAATTAAAACAGTAAAAAATAAGGTCATAACTGAGCGAAATTTTTACTGGCAAAACAAATTGGCAGTTTTCTTTGTTGAACGAGACGTGTTGAGGAAAGAAATGGCTCATTTGAGAGCCAACAAACTTTTGTAAAAAAAAAAAAAAAAAAAAAAAAAAATTTTTTTTTTTTTTTTTTTTTTTTGTATGTATGTCAAGTTTATTGTTGTTTAGTGATTTTCCATTTCTTGGCTCCAAGGGAAGCAGGACATGTCTCTCAGGACATTTTACAGGCTTATAGATTCCTCTTCGGATATTGTCGTTCGTTGTCCCCTTTGCTTTGAATCCATGACCTTTGGACATTACTATCACCAACATGCTTTGCAAGAACATTTTTTGAAACATCGTAAAGAGTGCGTTTTTTGCATGGGATTGAAATCTTGGCCTCATGGGGAACGATTGAAGCGTGAGAATGTGAAGCATGTAGTGGAATGCTTGAAAGGCTTTGTGGCTCGTAGGAAAGAGGATGACCGACCCCCGGATTACGACTTATTTGAAGGTGTCACGTGCGAGTGCAAGTATTTCATCTCGATGCCCCACTCCCTGTATGATCGTCGCAAAGACCCCACGTATGAGGGATTTTACGAGTCAGTGTTTGAAAAACCCGACATGTGGCCACGTGGACTAGAATTTAGTGAAGCGAGTGGTTTGGGAAAAGACGTTCACGGAATCCTCCAACGCTACCAGTCTCAAGACATGGAGTGGTTTCATATTATGGTGAAACACGACGCCTTTCCCATATTTTGTCGGGAGATGGAAACGATTCGGGATGAATTTGTCCTTTTACCCTTCTGGTGTCTGTGCGATGGACTGGAAGGTAAAGTACAACACCGACACATGATTCTGGCCTGTGAGCCAGAGAGCTCGTTTAAAGACCTTTGGAAACACAAAATTCGTTATGATTTTCCAAACAAGGGACGCGCCAAGAAATGCGTGAAAATTCGAGATGCTTTTCACTTGGCCCGAACCATTGTATACGTGAGCCAACCCAAGGCCATGTGTGATGGTAGAATCCCAGAAAATGTAGAAGAAGGGAACCATACCTCCCATTTTCATATCAATCGACCCATGCATGAGCATAGTATTGCCTTTTTATGCACTCTGTTTCCCAACGGAATAGAAAGGTTACTTTTGGAACAAAATGGTCGGAAAAACGTGGTACAGTGGGATATCCATGCTCAACGGGGTCCCGACAAGTGGCGTCATTTGAAATGGAAAGTCCCTATTAAAGTGACGGGCTGGAAATTTATCCATTGTCAAGTTCCCTTCAACGGCCAAGAAGAAAGGTATTTGACGCTGCACGGGGACAAGAAAATATATTTCACACCTGGATATTCCCTTCAAATTCTCAAGGACGAAATGTACGTTTTATCCCCTAAGCAACAGAATGTCATGAAGCAACTCAAGGAAATTAAGGAAAAGGTGCAAATGGAACAGGACAATTATTGGAAAACAATAGTGGCGGATTTGAAGATGGAACGCGACGTATTTAAAAACGAATTTAAATTAAAAGAAAATGAATGGAAATCTGAAAGAGATACCTTCAAAGCCGAAAGAAATGAGTTTAAAACCGAAAGAAATGTGTTAAAAGCCGAAAGGGATGCATTCAAAGCCGAAAGAGATGTTCTTAAATCTGAAAGAGATACCTTCAAAGCCGAAAGAAATGAGTTTAAAACAGAAAGAGATAATTTGTTGTTGGAAAATTGTGGACTAAGAATGGTGATTAATGTGACTCGAATGCTTTCAGATTCATTGCAAAAATAAATATACTGGAAAATTACATGTGTGGTATGAGTTTATTACAAAAAAAAACCTTTTTTTTTTTAAATACAACTTTAAATGTTTCTTGCCTTTCAACTTTTTCTGTGGCTTTTGAATGTTGATTTTCGTGTGATTAGAAATGTCTCTTGGAATATTTACAATTTATTTTTTGTAGCTTTTCAATTTTGCCTTTCAAGTGAATAATTTCAGAAATTTCTCAGTACCCTGGAATATTCACCATTTTATCATTAGCCTATGGTAATTACTGCAATAAAAGTGTGCCAAAAGTGTAAACTCTTTTTCAGAGTGTACAGTTTCCTTTTTACAGTCCTTGCCGTTCAAGTGTGTTTCAAAACCCTCTCACCTGTTTTTACAGTCCTTGCCGTTCAATGTGTCAAAACCCTCTCACTTGTTTTTACAGTCTTTGCCGTTCAATGTGTGTCTCTCTCCTAGTCTTTGTTGCCAAGTGTCCCGTACACCTTTTGGGGGCATCCTTTTTACAGTCCTTCCAGGTATCGTACACCCGTTTTCTTTTCAATAGCTCCTCCCGTGGGTTGTCCATGGTTGACGAGGCCCTCGGCTAGCTGAATCATTCACCCTTCTCTTTACGCTCGTTTCGTCCCTTCTTTTGATTGTTTTCTCCAAAAAAGTTTGTACATCCCTCTGCCAGGGGGACTTTTGATCCCATGAGATTTTTCATGGCATGCTTCCATTTGTGTCGCCTTTCCAGATGCCAATAAACGTATGTAGCTCATTGTGGGCCCCCGGTATTGTAGAAACAGCACCATGCTGGGTGGGCCCCCGGTATTGGGGAAACGGCACAATGCTACGGTATTTCCCAGGCCCCGGTGTTATTACCACTATACCATTATCCTATGGCAATAACTGTAAATCAAGTTTCACCTTACGTTTTACAGTACTTACCATAGGTTCCATACAGTCGGTCGAAAAAATTCTTGAGCACCGTGACCCTTTCAAAAAATGATTGGAAATGGAAAACGACCTTTATTGAAACCCTCACACTTGAAATTTATCATGAACACCCTCTCATTTGAAATCGTCTCATTTGACATTCATCATGAGCCCTGTCTCATTTGAAATTCATCATGAACACCCATCTCATTTGAAATCGTCTCATTTGAAATTCATCATGAACACTGTCTCATTTGAAACCATTTCACTTGATCATGAACCCTGTCTCATTTGAAATTCATCATGAACACCCTGTCTCATTTGAAATTCATCATCATTTGAAACCATCTCATTTGAAATTCATCATGAACACCCTCTCATTTGAAACCATTTCATTTGAAATTCATCATGAACACCCTCTCATTTGAAACCATTTCATTTGAAATTCATCATGAACACTGTCTCATTTGTAACCATTTCACTTGATCATGAAACCTGTCTCATTTGAAATTCATCATGAACACCCTCTCATTTGAAATCGTCTCATTTGACATTCATCATGAACACCCTCTCCTCTGACATTCATCATGAACACCCTCTCATTTGACATCGTCTCATTTGACATTCATCATGAACACCCTCTCATTTGAACACCCTCTCATTTGAAATTCATCATGAACACCCTCTCATTTGAAACCCTTTCACTTGACATTCATCAAGAACCCTGTCTCCTTTGAAACCCTTTCACTTGACATTCATCAAGAACCCTGTCTCCTTTGAAACCCTCTCATTTGACATTCATCCTGAACCCTTTGAAACCATTTCCCTTGACATTCATCATGAACCCTGTCTCCTTTGAAACCATTTCCCTCATCATGAACCCTGTCTCCTTTGAAACCATTTCCCTCATCTTTGTCTCCTTTGAAACTCCTCTCCTTTGAAACCATTTCCCTCATCATGTGAACCCTGTCTCCTTTGAAACCCTCTCCTTTGACATCCTCTCCTTTGAATCGACCCCGTTTTTTCGTTCCCCCCTTTTCATTTCCAACGACTCTTTTTACCTGTCCCCCTCCTTTTTATCCACCCCTTGGCTCCCCCAGGAACGTTCCCACGGCTCTTTTTGTATGACTCTTGTCTACGTTTCACCCGTTTTTATACCCCCACGTTGTTTTTAGGGTTCCCCTTTGACTCCACGTCTGCATGAGGTGTCGGTTGGTCCCACGTTGTGTTTCGATTCCTGTCTGAAGCCCCGTATGCCCCAGAGCCACCCTGTCCCCCGTTGGGTCTCGATTCCCGTTTGAAGCCTGTCCCCCCGTTGTGTTTGTTTCGATTGTCTGCAGCCTGTCCCGCGTTGTGTTTCGGGTCTCGATTCCTGTCTGCCCCACCGTTGTGTTTCGGGTCTCGATTCCTGTCTGCCCCACAGTTGTGTCTAGTGCCACAAAGTGTGCCACAGAACAATCATGTATGTATGAGCAAAATAAAAATTTTCAAATTTCCCACCAAAAGATTTTTCAGGGCCGAGAGAAAAGGTTTTTGCCACCCCAGCCGATTGAGACAGGGGAGCGACGATTGAGACAGGGGAGACATGTTTGGGGTGACATGCTGGACAGGTCCAAATGACATGCTGGACAGGTCAAATGACATGCTGGACAGGTCAAATGACATGTTGGACAGGTCCCATGACATGTTGGACAGGTCAAATGACATGCTGGACAGGTCCCATGACATGTTGGACAGGTCCCATGACATGCTGGACAGGTCCCATGACATGAAATGGACAGGTCCAATGACATGTTTTGGACACGGGGGTCTAATGACATGCTGGACAGGTCAAATGAAATGAACGACACAAAAATAGTTTTAACACGGGGGTCTAATGACATGCTGGACAGGTCAAATGAAATGAACGACACAAAAATAGTTTTAACACGGGGGTCACATGACATGCTGGACAGGTCCAATGACATGCTGGACCTGTCCAATGAAATGAACGACACAAAAATAGTTTTAACACGGGGGTCACACGATATGCTGGACAAGCCCAATGATATGCTGGACAGGTCCAATGACATGTTTTGGTGAGAGGGCCACCTCATTCCAATCTTGGTGACGATTCACAGTGATACACATCTAGGTGAGAAGGCCTCCCATCTTGGAAACGATTCACAGTGATGCATCTAGATGAGAAGGGGCGATTCACAGGTTCCAATCTTGGTGTGGACCCGAAAAAAGAGGAGGGAACTGCCCCCTATTTTCGGTCTTGAAGATTTTTGCTAAAAATCATTTACTGTGACAGAATTTGAGATGGGAACCAGACTCCAAATCCTGACAAAAAACATTTAGCCAGCACTCCGAAGGTGCTGGCCTTTCTTAACAAAAAACATTTAGCCATTCAAAAGCACTCCAAAGGTGCTGGCCTTTTATACTCTAATGAGGTCACGTGAAACAATTTCTATTGGCTCCAACGTTGTATACTGAATCGACTCGATTGGCCCAGAGACTCGATCCCCCTTTCCAATTTTTTTTTACAAACGCCAAAGTTGGGTTCAAAGGATATTCTGACGCGTGACTCAGATTTCTAAATACGATAGGGGTGGTCCAACAAGTGTTGTACCGAAATCACATTCTGACAAAAAAATGAGACGTGTTCATTATTTATTGAAAAAATATATACAATGAGAGCTACAGGCCACTATTGACAGATCCATGGGCTCCGATAGATTATTGATCGCTATTGACAGACAGATCCATGGGTTGGATGGGTTTAAATGCGATATTTTTGACACAAGAGTTTAGTCGGGGCATGGTCAAGTCCATAGGCTCCCTTTCATCCAGGAAAGAGAAGAGATTCTCATCAAAAATAGAGGGTACCGTGTGAAGCAGCTGGAGTTCTTGGGGTCCAAATACAAACGACATGAGCTGGTCGAATGCATCTGTCGACTCCAAAGGGTCCAACATGTCGAGCTCTGGGAGAAGCTGCATAGGTTCTGGGAGACTCTGCACAGGTGGGACGTGTGACACTGGAATCTGCACAGGTGGGAGACTCTGTAGGGGGACGTGTGACACTGGAATCTGCACAGGTACATTTGGAATCTGCATAGGTGCTGTGGGACTGTGGGACACTGGAATCTGCACAGATTCTGATACATGTAGAACCTGCATAGGTGGCTGTGGGACGTGTGACACTGGAATCTGTACATGTTGTGGAACATGTAGAATGTTCATAGGTTCTGGGAGAATCTGCATAGGTGGCTGTGGGACGTGTGACACTGGAATCTGCACAGGTTCTGGATCCTCTGGAATCTGCACAGATACATGTAGAATGTTCATAGGTTCTGGGAGAATCTGCATAGGTGGCTGTGGGACGTGTGACACTGGAATCTGCACAGGTTCTGGAACCTCTGGAATCTGCACAGGTGGTTCTGAATCTGCACAGGTTCTAGGACATCTGGAATCTGCACAGGTTCTAGGACATCTGGAATCTGCACAGGTGGTTCTAGGACATCTGGAATCTGCACAGGTTCTGGACATCTGGAATCTGCACAGGTTCTAGGACATCTGGAATCTGCACAGGTGGTTCTGGAATGACTGGAATCTGCACAGGTTCTAGGACATCTGGAATCTGCACAGGTTCTAGGACATCTGGAATCTGCACAGGTTCTAGGACATCTGGAATCTGCACAGGTGGTTCTGGGATGACTGGAATCTGCACAGGTGGTTGTGGAATCTGCACAGGCTCTAGGACATCTGAAATATGCACAGGTGTTTGTGGAATATGCACAGGTGGGACATCTGGAATCGGCACAGGTTCTAGGACATCTGGAATCGGCACAGGGGTCATCGGTCGTTCAGATCGTCTAGACCCACGTCTCATGACGGGACGCACTCGTTTCTTGGGTAGAGCCTTTTCCTCCAAAGGTCGCTTTTCGGCCGGTACATGAATCGGGGTAGGTGGAGGTAGCTTGTAAGGAGTTTGATTAAACTTTTTCATTTTCCGGAAATCTCCCACGTGGAATCCCTTCTGAAGGAGCTGGGGCAGAAGGGATTCGGGGATAATGTCCAAACCAAAGGCGGTTTTTTGTACCGTCAACACAATGTAGTGTGTTCCAGCTGGGATCGGATACGCCGTGTGGGGCTCCAAGATGGTTCGATGGTAGAGCATTTGGTCATGGGGCTCAAAACTTCTCCGAATCACATGGGCTCGGCACTTGAGACTGGAGGCTGGCAATTCATAGATCAACATGGGCACATGCGTCGTTTGAATCAAGTGAATCTCTCCGGATGTCACCGTTCGCAAGCCAAAGGTAAAATCTTTTTTGGCAAAAAATAGGTTGTTGTAAATGTAAACCATTCTCGTGTCGGTATTTTTGAGCAGTCTGTCTGGATTTCTCAACAGGCCTTTGGATGTTTTTCCCACATCACGTCGTTGGGTCTAAATTCATTGACATGCTTTGCCTCCATGATGGCCCGTTTGAAATTGTCCAACCACGTCTTTTTTGATGCCAATGGTCTTTACAAAACAGAACAAACACTCGTTTGGCGGTGGGCTCTTGGTAGAGGATACCCGCTCGGACTTGGCCCTGCCGAGCAGCATATTCCAATGCATCGGGTTTATCGGGCAGCGTCACGGGCACCACCGTGGTAGAAAGGTGCTCGGGGAAGGCATCAATCGGGTCCATGACAAAGTGTTGAAAGCACCTCTCGCTTTTATACGTTTCAAACAGGATGCGAAGGCAGGAAGCATGCGTCCGTCACACCATGGATGGAGCGGTCAAACGTTGAGTGTGGAAAAAATCTGGGGACGTCACCATGGAGGCGCGATCAAACCTTGAGTGTGGCTCTTGAGACAATCGGGAAGAGTAAAAAGGTTTAAACTATACTATGTCACAGTACCAACAGGGATGGACCATGGATGAGCGGTGGCTCTTGAGACAATCGTGAAGAGTAAAAAGTTTGAATCTGTACTACGTCACAGTATCCACATGGATGGAAAATGGATGAGCACCTAGAGTGTGGAAAAACTCTCAAGACAATCGTGAAGAGTAAAAAGTTTTAAACTATACTACGTCACAGTACCAACAGGGATGCACGATCACCATGGATGAACAGTCAAACCTAGAGTGTGGAAAAACTCTCAAGACAATCGTAAAGAGTAAAAGTTTTTTATATATAAAAAAAAAAAAAAAAAAAAATTTTTTTTTTTTTTTTTTTTACTTGTAAAGGATAGTTTTAACTATCGTTTTCCTTTTTCATTTAAAAAATTTTGCTCACAAAATTTTTTTTTGTTTCTTATTCTTCATTTATATATATATATATATATATATATATATATATATATATATATATATATATATATATATATATATATATATATATATATTTTTTTTTTTTTTTACTTTTTGTAAAGGACAGTTTAAACTGTCGTTTTTCTTTTTCATTTAAAAAATTTTTCACACAACATTTTTTTTTTGTTTCTTATTCTTTATTTACAATGTTTCTTGCTATAGGTGCAATAGTCCCATTTCATCTCTTTACTCCTTTATTACAGAGTGCATCTTTTTATCCACCCATCACTTTGCTGCACATCAAATTTGATGGTACATTTTTATCAATCCATCACCTTGCTGCACACCCCTCAAGTGGTAAAAGACACTAAAAAATTCCATCGATAAAATATTGGACGGGAGATAATGTGTAGCTCACGTCCGCATGGGTTATAAGACACATTGGAGGCATTCAAAATGATACATAGATTTCATTTTTTGTTCAAATTTTATTTTCCCTTCAGATTTTATTTTACAGTGAAAAAAAAAAGGTTTATCTCTGTGAAGAATTTCCGTTGTGTCGTGGAAAGCCACTTTTGACAAAGTGATACATTATCTGCCAACGTACGCTATTTTGGTCCGCCATATGCATGGCTCGAGGTAAATATTCCTTTCCATTCTTTTGACAAAGTAATTTCCTCCAATCTTGCTTCGGTGGGCTCGCATTATCTGAAACACCATCGATTCCAGTAAAACGTGGATGGCACAATCATGGGGTGGAACATTCCCCGTCCACACATATGCAATCGGGTCGACACGAGCATGGAGCCGAAACGACTGGCATGGTGGTACGATAAATTGTCAAGATCAGAGGTTTCCATTTCAAAACGAATTGAAAATTTCCTCCAATCTTGATTGGTGGGCTCGCCGTACAACATGTGTTCTTGAAACACCATCGATTCCAGTAAAACGTGGATGGCACAATCATGGGGTGGAACAGTCTCCCCGAAACCACACATTAAGCAATCGGGTCTTGACTTTAAGCATGGAGCCGAAACGACTCCCAGGCATGGTGGTACGATAAATTGTCAATTTTCATTCTTATAAACGAAGAGGAACGTTTCAAGGTATATTGAAATTTCAAGAACTCTTGAAAATGTATCCTGTTTCAAGGTGGTAAAGAAAAAATGGATTTCACATTACGGACTGCGTCTTGAAAATGCCTGGGACAATGTTTTCCAATTCAGATGTTAAAGTTTTTAACGAAAAGGCCAAATTATGAGTGCTTTCAAAACAGCAAATAAAAAAATGGACTAGCAATTCAACTGAGAAATAAGTTTAGAGCTGCAAAAGACATTCTTTATAAACACACACACCAAAAAGTCAAAAATAAAAAATTTTTTTGAAAAATTGCCAGTTGTCAATTTATAGAATACCATCTTTATTTTAAAAATCAATTCGTTTTGAAATTTTATCCTGGACACCTCTGATCTTGACAATTTATCGTACCACCATGCCAGTCGTTTCGGCTCCATGCTCGTGTCGACCCGATTGCTTAGTGTGTGGTCGGGGAGATGTTCCACCCCATGATTGTGCCATCCACGTTTTACTGGAATCGATGGTGTTTCAAGAACACATGTTGTACGGCGAGCCCACCGAAGCAAGATTGGAGGAAATTTTACAGAATGGAAAGGAATATTTTCGAGCCATGCATATGGCGGACCAAAATAGCGTACGTTGGCAGATAATGTATCACTTTGTCAAAAGTGGCTTTCCACAAGACACAACGGAAATTCTTCACAGAGATAAACCTTTTTTCACTGTAAAATAAAATCTGAAGGGAAAATAAAATTTGAACAAAAAATGAAATCTATGTATCATTTTGAATGCCTCCAATGTGTCGTCCCATGCGGACGTGAGCTACACATTATCTCCCGTCCAATATTTTATCGATGGAATTTTTAGTGTCTTTTACCACTTGAGGGGTGTGCAGCAAGGTGATGGATTGATAAAAATGTACCATCAAATTTGATGTGCAGCAAAGTGATGGGTGGATAAAAAGTGATGCACTCTTAATAAAGGAGTAAAGAGATGAAATGGGACTATTGCACCTATAGCAAGAAACATTGTAAATAAAGAATAAGAAACAAAAAAATGTTGTGTGAAAAATTTTTTAAATGAAAAAGAAAAACGAGAGTTTAAACTGTCCTTTACAATAAAAAAAATCGTACCATATAAAAGTCGTTTCGGCTATATATATATATATATATATATAATATATAATATATATATATATATATATATATATATATTTATTAAATGAAGAATAAGAAACAAAAAATTTTGTGTGCAAAATTTTTTAAATGAAAAAGGAAAACGATAGTTAAAAAACATACAAGTTTAAAAAAAAAAAAAAATTTTTTTTTTTTTTTTTTTTTTTTTTTAGTATATATTAAAACTTTTACTCTTTACGATTGTCTTGAGAGTTTTTCCACACTCTAGGTTTGACTGTTCATCCATGGTGATCGTGCATCCCTGTTGGTACTGTGACGTAGTATAGTTTAAAACTTTTTACTCTTCACGATTGTCTGGAGAGTTTTTCCACACTCTAGGGCTCATCCATTTTCCATCCATGTGGATACTGTGACGTAGTACAGATTCAAACTTTTACTCTTCACGATTGTCTCAAGAGCCACCGCTCATCCATGGTCCATCCCTGTTGGTACTGTGACATAGTATAGTTTAAACCTTTTTACTCTTCACGATTGTCTCAAGAGCCACACTCAAGGTTTGATCGCGCCTCCATGGTGACGTCCCCAGATTTTTTCCACACTCAACGTTTGACCATTCCATCCATGGTGTGACGGACGCATGCTTCCTGCCTTCGCATCCTGTTTGAAACGTATAAAAGCGAGAGGTGCTTTCAACACTTTGTCATGGACCCGATTGATGCCTTCCCCGAGCACCTTTCTACCACGGTGGTGCCCGTGACGCTGCCCGATAAACCCGATGCATTGGAATATGCTGCTCGGCAGGGCCAAGTCCGAGCGGGTATCCTCTACCAAGAGCCCACCGCCAAACGAGTGTTTGTTCTGTTTTGTAAAGACCATTGGCATCAAAAAAAGACGTGGTTGGACAATTTCAAACGGGCCATCATGGAGGCAAAGCATGTCAATGAATTTAGACCCAACGACGTGATGTGGGAAAAAACATCCAAAGGCCTGTTGAGAAATCCAGACAGACTGCTCAAAAATACCGACACGAGAATGGTTTACATTTACAACAACCTATTTTTTGCCAAAAAGATTTTACCTTTGGCTTGCGAACGGTGACATCCGGAGAGATTCACTTGATTCAAACGACGCATGTGCCCATGTTGATCTATGAATTGCCAGCCTCCAGTCTCAAGTGCCGAGCCCATGTGATTCGGAGAAGTTTTGAGCCCCATGACCAAATGCTCTACCATCGAACCATCTTGGAGCCCCACACGGCGTATCCGATCCCAGCTGGAACACACTACATTGTGTTGACGGTACAAAAAACCGCCTTTGGTTTGGACATTATCCCCGAATCCCTTCTGCCCCAGCTCCTTCAGAAGGGATTCCACGTGGGAGATTTCCGGAAAATGAAAAAGTTTAATCAAACTCCTTACAAGCTACCTCCACCTACCCCGATTCATGTACCGGCCGAAAAGCGACCTTTGGAGGAAAAGGCTCTACCCAAGAAACGAGTGCGTCCCGTCATGAGACGTGGGTCTAGACGATCTGAACGACCGATGGCCCCTGTGCCGATTCCAGATGTCCTAGAACCTGTGCCGATTCCAGATGTCCCACCTGTGCATATTCCACAAACACCTGTGCAGATTCCAGATGTCCTAGAGCCTGTGCAGATTCCAGATGTCCACAACCACCTGTGCAGATTCCAGGCCAACCACCTGTGCCAGAACCACCTACATTTACAACAACCTATTTTTTGCAGATTCCAGATTCCAGAACCTTGCAGATTCCAGATGTGACATCCGGAGAGAGCCACCTGTGCAGATTCAAACGACCATGTACCCAGATTCAGCCTGTGCAGATTCCAGATTCCAGAACCTGTGCAGATTCCAGATGTCCTCAGACCACCTGTGCAGATTCCCCAGATGTCCTAGAACCTGTGCAGATTCCAGATGTTCCAGTGATTCCAGTGTCACAAGGGTCCCACAGCCACCTATGCAGATTCTCCCAGAACCTATGAACATTCACAGTGTATCTGTGCAGATTCCAGATTCCAGAGGTTCCAGAACCTGTGCAGATTCCAGTGTCACACGTCCCACAGCCACCTGTGCAGATTCCACAGCCACCTGCAGATTCCCAGAACCTATGCAACATTCTACATGTAACCTGTGCAGATTCCAGAACCTGTGGTGTGCAGATTCCAGTGTCACACGTCCCACAGCCACCTATGCAGATTCTCTCCCAGAACCTATGAACAGTCTGTGCAGACATGAGGTTCCAGAACCTGTGCAGATTCCAGTGTCACACGTCCCACAGCCACCTATGCAGGTTCTACATGTATCAGAACCTGTGCAGATTCCAGTGTCGTCCCACAGCCACCAGAATGCAGTGCAGATTCCAGATTCCAGTGTCACACGTCCCACAGCCACCTATGCAGGTTCCATGTATCAGAACCTGTGCAGATTCCAGTCACACGTCCCACAGCCACCTGTGCAGAGTCTCCCAGAACCTGTGCAGATTCCAGTGTCACACGTCCCACACCTGTGCAGAGTCTCCCAGAACCTATGCAGCTTCTCCCAGAGCTCGACATGTTGGACCCTTTGGAGTCGACAGATGCATTCGACCAGCTCATGTCGTTTGTATTTGGACCCCAAGAACTCCAGCTGCTTCACACGGTACCCTCTATTTTTGATGAGAATCTCTTCTCTTTCCTGGATGAAAGGGAGCCTATGGACTTGACCATGCCCCGACTAAACTCTTGTGTCAAAAATATCGCATTTAAACCCATCCAACCCATGGATCTGTCTGTCAATAGTTCTATCGGTCAATAATCTATCGGAGCCCATGGATCTGTCAATAGTGGCCTGTAGCTCTCATTGTATATATTTTTTCAATAAATAATGAACACGTCTCATTTTTTTGTCAGAATGTGATTTCGGTACAACACTTGTTGGACCACCCCTATCGTATTTAGAAATCTGAGTCACGCGTCAGAATATCGTTTGAACCCAACTTTGGCGTTTGTAAAAAAAAAAAGGGGTTGTATAAAGGGCTAATCGAGTAATCTTTCTGGGCCAATCGAGTCGATTCAGTATACAACGTTGGAGCCAATAGAAATTGTTTCACGTGACCTCATTAGAGTATAAAAGGCCAGCACCTTTGGAGTGCTTTTGAATGGCTAAATGTTTTTTGTTAAGAAAGGCCAGCACCTTTTTTTGCTGGCTAAATGTTTTTTGTCAGGATTTGGAGTCTGGTTTCCCATCTCAAATTCTGTCACAGTAAATGATTTTTAGCAAAAATCTTCAAGACCGAAAATAGGGGGCAGTTCCCTCCTCTTTTTTTTTCGGGTCCACACCAAGATTGGAACCTGTGAATCGCCCCTTCTCATCTAGATGCATCACTGTGAATCGTTTCCAAGATGGGAGGCCTTCTCACCTAGATGTGTATCACTGTGAATCGTCACCAAGATTGGAATGAGGTGGCCCTCTCACCAAAACATGTCATTGGACCTGTCCAGCATATCATTGGGCGTGTCCAGCATATTTTTGTGACCCCCGTGTTAAAACTATTTTTTCATTTGACCTGTCGTTCATTTCATTGGACCTGTCCAGCATGTCATTGACCCCCGTGTTAAAACTATTTTTGTGTCGTTCATTTCATTTGACCTGTCCAGCATGTCATTAGACCCCCGTGTTAAAACTATTTTTGTGTCGTTCATTTCATTTGACCTGTCCAGCATGTCATGACCTGTCCCATGTCATGGGAAAACTATTTGGGACCTGTCCAACATGTCATGGGACCTGTCCAGCATGTCATGGGACCTGTCCAACATGTCATGGGACCTGTCCAGCATGTCATTTGACCTGTCCAACATGTCATGGGACCTGTCCAGCATGTCATTTGACCCCTGTCTCAATCGTCGCTCTGGGGTGGCATGAAACCTTTACTCTCGGCCCTGAAAAATCTTTTGGTGGGAAATTTGAAAATTTTTATTTTGCTCATACATGATTGTTCTGTGGCACACTTTGTGGCACTAGACACAACTGTGTGGCAGACAGGAATCGAGACCCGAAACACAACGGTGGGGCAGACAGGAATCGAGACCCGAAACACAACGCGGGACAGGCTGCAGACAGGAATCGAAACACAACGGGGGACAGGCTTCAAACGGGAATCGAGACCCAACGTGGGACAGGGTGGCTCTGGGGCATACGGGGCTTCATACAGGAATCGAAACACAACGTGGGACCAACCGACACCTCATGCAGACGTGGATTCAAAGGGGAACCCTAAAAACAACGTGGGGGTATAAAAACGGGTGAAACGTAGACAAGAGTCATACAAAAAGAGCCGTGGGAACGTTCCTTGGGGAGCCAAGGGGTGGATAAAAAGGAGGGGACAGGTAAAAAGAGTCGTTGGAAATGAAAAGGGGGGAACGAAAAAACGGGGTCGATTCAAAGGAGAGGATGTCAAAGGAGAGGGTTTCAAAGGAGACAGGGTTCACATGATGAGGGAAATGGTTTCAAAGGAGAGGAGTTTCAAAGGAGACAGGGTTCATGATGAGGGAAATGGTTTCAAAGGAGACAGGGTTCATGATGAATGTCAAGGGAAATGGTTTCAAAGTGTTCATGATGAATGTCAAATGAGAGGGTTTCAAAGGAGACAGGGTTCTTGATGAATGTCAAGTGAAAGGGTTTCAAAGGAGACAGGGTTCTTGATGAATGTCAAGTGAAATGGTTTCAAATGAGAGGGTGTTCATGATGAATCAAATGAGACAATTTCCATGAGAGGGTGTTCATGATGAATGTCAAATGAGACGATTTCAAATGAGAGGGTGTTCATGATGAATGTCAAATGAAGGTTTCAAATGAGAGGGTGTTCATGATGAATGAGAGGGTGGTGTTCAAATGATGAATGTCAAATGAGATGGTTTCAAATGAGAGGGTGTTCATGATGAATTTCAAATGAGAAGGTTTCATGATGAATGAAATGGTTTCAAATGAGACAGTGTTCATGATGAATTTCAAATGAAATGGTTTCAAATGAGAGGGTGTTCATGATGAATTTCAAATGAAATGGTTTCAAATGAAAGGGTGTTCATGATGAATTTCAAATGAGAGGGTGTTCATGATGAATTTCAAATGAGACAGGGTTCATGATCAAGTGAAATGGTTTCAAATGAGACAGTGTTCATGATGAATTTCAAATGAGACGATTTCAAATGAGATGGGTGTTCATGATGAATGTCAAATGAGACAGGGTTCATGATGAATGTCAAATGAGACGATTTCAAATGAGAGGGTGTTCATGATAAATGTCAAGTGTGAGGGTTTCAATAAAGGTCGTTTTCCATTTCCAATCATTTTTTGAAAGGGTCACGGTGCTCAAGAATTTTTTCGACCGACTGAATGAAGGTTTTTAAACATTTTCAAGGGTTTCAGGTTTTTATTTCCAATCATTTTTTGAAAGGGTCACGGTGCTCAAGAATTTTTTCGACCGACTGTAGCATCAAAATACCGCCGTTCTGGTTCGACAAACCTGAGATATGGTTTTATCAGGTCGAAGCGCAGTTTAGGATTTGCCGGATTACTTCGGAGGAGACGATGTTCAGTCACCTCGTGGCTCAACTGGAACCGAGGGTGTTGGAAGATATCTGGGACATTTTAAAAGATTTAACCCCAACAAATATACAGCTACGAAGGAACGTCTTTTGAAGATATTCGTCGAAATGCGAAAACATAAAAAAATGAAGCGTCTTTTCACGGGGATTGAGTTAGGTGACATGTTGAAAGTCAACTGCTAAGAAAAAATGCGCGCCCTCGCTGGTACCGTTTGTCTCGGAAAAGGCGTTGCGCACACTATGGCTGGATAAAATGCCAGATTCTGTTAAGTGCATTTTAATTGTCAGTGAAGAACATCGACAAAATAGCGGCGATGGCAGACAAGATCGTAGAGATGGCGCCGAGAACAGTAGATATCGCAGCGGTGCAGGATTCCGCAGGAGTGGATCAACTCATGGCTAAAATAGCCACCCTTGAAGGCCAAATTGCCTCATTAAAGCTGCAACGGAAATTCCGGAGCTCTAGCCCTCATCACCATCAGAGGAGTAGAAGTCGCAGCAAATCAAGGCGCCACTACAATCCTCAGGGAAGATATTGCTTCTACCATTTCCGATTCGGGAAGAAGTGCCTCCCTGGTAAATGCGTACAGCCGTGCAGTTTCAATGAGCCGGGAAACGAATACCAGCAGTAGACGCCGCGGCGAGTCCTGCTGCCGACATTTTAGGCCGCAAATTCCGATTATTTGTCAAGGACAGAGAAACCGGATGTCAATTCCTGGTGGATAGCGGAGCAGACGTTTCGATTCTCCCTTGGACAAAAACGAAAGGTGAGTGCCAAGACTCTAAATATAAACTGTATGCTGCTAATGGAACTGAAATTCCAACATTTGGTCTAAAAATTCTCACGCTGGATCTAGGCCTAAGACGCCCATTTCAGTGGCCGTTTATTATTGCCAAAGTTAAGCGAGGAATCATAGGTGCTGATTTCCTTCAAAAATTCCAGTTGCTGATAGATCTGCACAACAGGAAATTAATCGATGGAGTAACAAATCTTTCAATTAAAGGAGAAGTTGCTACCATCCAAGAAAATAATGATCTCAGCACGGTCAATAGAGCCTCCAAATATTTCAACCTGCTTAAGTCGTATCCTGATTTAACCAAGCCAAACTTGGTTAACAGAGTTGTCAAACATGGAGTAAAGCACCACATCCTAACAACTGGCCAACCGGTTTATTCGAAGGCAAGACAACTAGCCCCTGATAAGTTGAAGCTGGCGAAGCAAGAGTTCCAGTTTATGCTGGACAACGACATTATTAGACCCTCAAAATCTCAATGGGCAAGTCCATTGCATTTGGTTAATAAAAAGGATGGCACATTAAGACCATGTGGCGATTACAGGCGACTCAACGCACAGACAATACCAGATCGATATCCAATTCCTAGAATTGAGGACTTTAATCACATCCTGAAGGATAAAAAAATATTTTCCAAGATAGATCTTGTAAAGGCATATTATCAGATACCTATTGCTGAGGAAGACAAAGAAAAACTGCCATCACCACCCCATTTGGCTTGTACGAGTTCAATACTATGAGTTTTGGACTGAGGAATGCTCCTTCAACCTTCCAACGTTTCATTACTGAAGTACTGTATGGACTCGACTTTGTTTTCCCGTATCTTGATGATGTACTTGTTGCCTCATCTACTGAAGAGGAACACAGTGAACACCTAAAAATGGTATTTGAAAGATTCCAGCAATATGGACTTCGAATAAATGTCTCCAAATCAGTGATGGGAGCTGCCCAAGTTGAATATTTGGGATTTCTGATCACTGCAGAAGGTTCTCGGCCATTGCCAGAAAAAGTTCAAGCTATCTTCAACTACAAACTACCAGAAACTATTCATGACCTGCGAACGTTTCTGGGCATGATAAATTTTTACCGAAGATACCTAAAGGATGCTGCTAAGACTCAAGCACCTCTACATGAACTGTTAAAAGGAGCGAAAAAGAAAGACCGCAGAAAAGTGCATTGGACTGATGACACCAGGAGAAGCTTCGAAAAATGCAAAACTGACCTTGCCGAAGCTGCTCTTTTATCTTTCCAAGATCTGGACTACCCCTATCACTTTGCACAGATGCATCAGATTTTGCTGTGGGTGCAGTACTCCAGCAATTAGAAAACGAGAGTTGGAAACCAATAGCTTTTACTCAAAGAAGCCAAATGAAACACAAACAAGGTATAGTACCTATGACCGAGAACTATTGGGAATATACCTTTCAGTGAAACATTTCAAACACCTGCTGGAAGGGAATGATTTTGTTATATATACTGACCACAAGCCTCTAACTTTTGCATTTAAGCAAAAAAATGAAAAAGCATCACCAAGACAACAACGACAACTTCAATACATTTCAGAATTTAGTTGTAACATTCAACATGTATTGGGTAAAGATAATGTTGTTGCAGATGCCTTATCCAGAATTGATTCAATTTCTGAAATCAACTTTGAGGAAATTGCAGAAGAGCAAACTACTGACGAAGAGTTGCAAAAATTATTGCACAACAATTCTCTAAAATTTAAACTTTCGACATTGCCATCTGGAAAAAAACTTTGGTGTGACATCTCAACACAAAAATTAGGCCTTACATTCCACAAAAATTCAGGTTTCAAATATTCCAACTAATTCATGGCTTAGCTCACCCTGGTATTAAATCTACAGTAAAACTGATGACTGAAAAATATGTCTGGTCAGATATTAAAAAGCAAGTCAGAGAATGGGCAAAAGCTTGCATTAGATGCCAAAAATGTAAAGTCAGCAGGCATACAAAATCCAAATTAGGAGAATTCGAACAACCAGATGAAAGGTTTAGTGTAGTTCACATAGATCTCATTGGAAAACTACCACCTTCAGAAGGGATGCAGTATTGCTTAACCTGCATTGACCGATTCTCTTGCTGGATGGAAGCAATTCCTATACCTGAAATAACAGCTGAAATAGTTGGGAGAGCATTTTATGAGAAATGGATTTGCAGGTTTGGAGTACCTGCCAAATTAGTCACAGACCAAGGTCGACAGTTTGAGGCAGAACTATTTAGAAGCATAGCTGCAATATGTGGTGCTAAAGTAGCCCACACAACATCTTACCACCCTCAATGTAATGGGAAAGTTGAACGTTTACATAGGACCTTGAAAGGTGCTATAAAAGCTCACAACAATATTAGGTGGACAGAGTCATTACCCACTGTGTTGTTAGGTTTAAGAGCTGCCATAAGACCTGACATCAGTTACACAATTGCACAGATGGTCTATGGTACTTCCATTAAATTACCTGGTGAATTTTTTGATCCCCCTACTATTAACATGGATCCACAGAATTTTGTTGCCAAATTACAGCAGCACATGGCAGAGCTAAAGCCACTGAAGTCTCCTAGCAACAGGAAGCAAAATATCTTTGTGCATAAAGATTTGAAATCCTGTTCCCATGTGTTTCTTCGTATCGACAGAGTTAAAAAAGCATTAGAACCACCATATGAAGGACCATATACTGTACAAAAAAAGTATGATAAATATTTCACAATCCTAATCAAAGATAAAGCAATTAATATCTCTGTAGATAGACTGAAACCTGCCTATTTGTTAGCAGTGGACAATCAAAATGAACAAACTAGTGTTGGACAAAAAAATGAGATTTCAAATTGGAAAGAACTTTCCCCAATGCCTGATGAACAATCTACTACCAGCTGTGGCAGAAAGATAAAAAACCAGTAAGATTTAGAGAATAAACAAAATAGCAACTATTATGTATGTAAGTGTTAAAGTTTGAAATTCCTTTCACTTATTACTAGTAAACAGTTATTAAAAATTAGTAAATTTGAAAATCCCCATTTATAAAAATGTATCTAATTGATTAAATATATACTTGGTAATAATTCTCTTGGTAATGCAATTCATGTACATATAGTGAAAAAGTTATAGTAAACACTGCTTTAAATGTTGTAGATATGCTTATAAAATGACAATGTATGTTTATTCCTGGATTTTAGAATTGAAAATTGACTCTTAATTGGTTATATATACATGTATGATTTTTATGCTAGTATTGTGAATTTTAAATATAATTATTCTTCCACTATCCTGATATAACCTCATCAGTAAGTTGTAAGCAAAAGTAGAATTGTGTGTAATTTCATAACAGCGAGAACCTAAATCAAACAAAAGCTTTGTAAATAAAAAGAAATTAAAGAGCATGATGTAAAATTTTCCATATATATTCTCGCATTCAAATTAATGTATGTTATACAAAGTTCAACATTATGTCACAAATAATTATTCATTACTACTGTTTTTTACATTGTCGACAGAAATTCTCTCATTAGTATTACAATTTGTAGGCATCTCATCTCTTAAATGTGTTATAGAATGTGTTTTTTTCATTGGAAAGTATGTATTTTAACAAAATTATCTATTATGTATTTAATAGTGAACATAAAATTTTCAGGATATCAATAATATAATCAAACTATGTTTGTAAATAAATATGTGTTAGCATCAAATTCTATGTTTATAAATAGATATGTGTTAGCATCAAATTCTATGTGTAGAAATAATATGTTTTAGCATCAAATAAAATGTGTATAAATAGATACTGTTTTGCATAAAAATGCTCAATTGTGGTAAATGGATTGTATTAGTGCAGGTATTAAAATTTTGTATACTACTTTTAAGCAAAAAATAAATAAATAAAATAATAGGATAATTATTATGTTATTTTTCCTTTCTCTAATTTTTAAATTGGAACATATTGTAAAATGCGGTGACTGCTTAGAAGACATAATATAGATATCTGCTAAATATACAAAAGGAACTCAGAGGGTCAATTTCTAATCATAAGCATTCCTTATAAAAACTTTGCTTTGCAAGACAAGTCCATGGAAGTCTTTAATACTTATTATACTTGTTCTTAATTTAGTATTAATTAATTAGTTATAAAATACTCTGTGCAGCACTGATACATTAAAAGTATACCGCCTGAAGTAGCCGCTCTTTGCCCGAGTTCATTTATAAGAAAATAAAACATTATTGATATAATAGCTGAATTGTAAGGAGTGCAAAGCCAAATGCTCAAAATTGTTTACAAAAATGTATAATGATTTTTTTAAAATGGTTGCTCAAATTATAATTAGTTTTAAGCGAATGGTAATTTTAAGCCTCACAGAATTAGCATTTACATTTGATGTTAAATAATGAATAATAATATAAAATTCCGATGAAGAATAACTGTATTATTTTTAATATTTAAAGCGAAAAGACTTCAACATGTTTTAACCGGGGAGCAGGCGCGCACTGGATACGGTCGAGCGGGTTTATTGAGTCACCCTAATCTTTTTTTTTAATTATTTTACTGTACACGATACAAATCGTTATTACAGTGAATAATTTAACTAAGAGAAAGTTTTCATACTTACTTTCAAGGACTTTTCAATTTTTCTTTGGTAACAATTAAACAGTTTTGCCAGAATTAACGATTTCGTAATCTGTGCGTCCCGCGCGACCACTTCCGGGTAAAAAGTGTATCATTATGATTATATGAAATTGTGCAAAACGTTATTCGCGTTATGCTTTATATGTATAGAGTTGTAAAAATAAGTCTTGGCCAAGTAATTCTTCAAAGTGTGCTCTCCATGGTTTTCCAAATATAATAAAACTCTTTTGCATGGAAAAAAGCGTAACAGAGAAATACATTACTTACAACTTCCCTAAATGAGAAACAAACACATAAAAGAGGGGTCATAACTAACTGTACCAATAACTTAGAAGGTTAAACAGATTACAGTTATAATGTGCAGTATTTCAAAAATAATGACAGTAATGATGTTTTTATGTACCTAAATTTTTTCGATTCTGCGTCTGGGATCTGTTTTTTCTCTGAAAGAATTATATGTTAGGTTTAAAAGAAAGCGTAGTAAAAAATCTCTCATCATGCGATTACAGCAAATCAAATAAAAGTTTTTATTTGGTTATAGGATCAAAGATAGCTAATTAGGTATAAGAAGTTTTTGTTTTGTTGACTTAATATCGCGCGCCTATTATAAATTATATCAGAGTAAAAGTGCATTTTTATTATCTCTGAATATATTTTGTTTCAATTCATTCCAGTACATTAATTATTTTTATATATTTTATTAATTATTTTTAAATACTTTATAAATTATTTTTAAATATTTTATTTTCGATATGCTCGTGCCCCCTAATAGGATTGTTTTGCCCCCATAAAAATGCCCCAGTTTTAGAAACACTGTATTAGTGATTAACTGAGTTATAATTATGTGGTGAATTGAAACTAAAGTTTTCTGGTATTCTTTCTTGTAAATAGGAAGTTTTCTGTATGTTATATATTATAAAATTACCCATTGTGTATGCGAATATGAAAATTGATTTTTTTAACACTATTGGATTTGATATGTTTCATAATAGTCTCAAAAAATTAAGGGTTGTCATTGTAGAGAAACTGAAATGTTTTTTTAGTGGCATGTTAACTTTCATAGGAATATGAATGATTTTTTTCGCAAAATATGTATGTACTTCTTGGTTTCCCACGTTCAAATATTGACTGAGTTTTGTGTATTTGCAAAAGCATTCTGTAGTTTATTCTTTTTTGAGTTATTGAATATGTTATATGTACTTTTTTTTTTACTTTGTTTAAATTTGATTGTTGTTCAGTATATAAATATACATTTAAAGTAATTGCTGAACATTTTAGTTGTATTTTTCCATGTATTTTTTTTAAGAAACAGGAAGGTAGCTGTGTTTAAATATTTTTAAACTTGTAGCATATTTTATGCACTAAGACTAAAGTAGCAATCCTGTAGAAGTAATTTTGTGTTGTGTAATGTAATGATTAGTAATGGTTGTGTTAAAAGCGGTTTGTATAAGTTTAACTTGTAAAAAAAAATGAAATTATAATCTGTTCAATAAGTCTGAAACTGTCCCTGCCATTTATATTTTTTCTTGTATCGTAACTTTGTTACTGGCAAGGGAGTAATTTAAAGGACAGTTTTGTAGAGATTTTCTCTAGCTAGATGGCTGCACCTGTCAACAGTTTTTCGAATCCGCTAAACGTGATATTGGCAAGATAGCCAAATTAAATCTATTCAAATAAATGTTAAACTTAAATAATAATTGTTAAACTTATTTTATATAAATGCATTTAATTTCTGTTAATTTTTAAAATGATTTTCATCTTATATTTCTGTTTTTATATTTTTTACTGGTGTAGTCGTATCGATTGTATTATGCTTAACTGCAACATAACTGTATAAAATACTGAAAACGTGGCATTTCTGTACAACGTGTAGAGTTAGCTTAGCCGCCGTTAAACGAACACGCAGAATAAAATTCCAGTAGATTTTGATAAAGTTTAATGTTTGAATTAAATGAAAACTCAACACACTTGAGTATTTATTAAAGTGCTATGAAACAAGCACCTAATAAGCCCAAGCAAGCATTGTTAATGAGACAAAAACTGTCTAGTGTTTTTGCTATTGCTGCTTTATTTTTGTGTCATTTACCAAACACCTTTTCGTAGAATCAATGAAAGTACCTTAAGTATTAATAGTTTGTTAGCAAAGAAAGCCCATTATGATATACAGCTCGAAGTCAATGTAAATATGGACATAAGCAACCATTTATTGTATATTAATATGATGTGAGATACAAAATGCAAAACACATTCACAACAACAACAACAAAAAAACTAGCTGATTTTTGAACTATTAGGATGACTTTAAAACTAAGCTGAAAACAGATAAACATGACTCACAGCGTTAACCTCACAATTCGTTAACTTCATTTTTAAAAAATCAGATTATCAAAAAAATTTTTGTTAATTCTAACAAATATTTTTTGTTCATGCAAAACAATATATATATATATATATTTAATTTTATAGGTTTGTGAATTACACTTTTTGGATGATGCAATACGGAGATACACCGAAGGGGGTAATATTCTAGGGATGGCATATTACAGTAAACAAGCTGCTACTTCAGCATATGTATTCTTGTGTGTTTGTGTGTGTGATTCAAAGTCTTCTTTCTCCTCTTAAAGAAGTAGTTCATATAATGCCAGTGAAAAAAATCGATGGAGAAAAATTGTTTGTTGTTAAAAAAACTATCGTAGAACTTGATGGTATAGGATTCAAAGTTATAGGTGTAGTTTCTGACAATAATTCTATAAATCAAAAAGCAATGTCAAACTTTTCTGTTCCTCCCAAATTAAGCTTTGTATATCCACATCCTTCTGATTCTTCCAATCCTTTATCTTTTGTTATCGATTCAGTGCACCTTTTTAAATGCATTTGTAACAATTGGATTAATCAAAAAAATGCAGGTCAATGTTTTTATTTTCCAGATTTTGAAGATCATAATAAGTTTCCATTATTAGAAGCAAATTTTTCTAAGTTTGCTTATGGTTTAACTTTGAAGGCTTTATGTCCTACAAATCTTGAAAAACAAAATGCGAAACTTGTGCTTAAGATATTTTATAATTTTGTTATTCAGGGGCTTCAACTATTAGGAGAGCAACATAAACTAATTAGTTATGAAACAACATCAATTTGTATTTCTTTAATTTGTACATGGTGGAAAATAGTTAATGTTAAAACACCTTTAAAGGGACAACATTTGCTTGATCCTTATCAGCAACCGATTACTTTTTCTCCAGACAACCAAACATGTGAATTCTTGCATAAAATTTTGTCATGGTTAGACTCGTGGAAGGAAAAAAATTTACTACTGGCACCCTTACTAAAGAAACACATCTTGCTTTTATTCATACCATATACGCTTTACTTGAAATGTCAAAATATTGCATTAAAGAATTAAAATTTCAGTATTTTCTTCCCGGGAAAAATTCAAACAGATGCGTTAGAAAGTCGTTTTGGGAAATATAAAACACTTTCAGGTTCTCAATATTTAATACCAATTCGACAGCTTTATGAAGTAGAAGCTAAACTAAGAATGCAAAAATTTTTACCTCTAACTTTGGTTTCAAACACATGGCCAGCTTAACTTAAGACATTTATTTGGAAGATTCATGTAATGAAAATCATTTAGAGTCATCAGTATTGCATAATTTAAATATGACACTATCTGAAAAAGATTTTCATGATGCTCAGCCGTATCTAACTGTTTTAACATATTTAGCTGGTGTTTGTGCCAGAGCAGCACTTAAAAAATTAAAATGCGACTTTTGTTCCAAATCACTTGTTCTTAATAAATCTTTTGCACTAAATTCTAACAATGATTTAATACATAACTTAGACAGTGGAAGTTTATTATGCCCATCTCCAGCTGTTGTTACAGAAGTGCTCTACAACTATAAAATAATTCAAAAACTTCTTTCTAATGATTATGAAAATATGTTCCTTAAACAAAATAATCAACGTCAAATTGCCTCAGAAATATCGATTAGCTTGATAAATTCAAATGAATTTATGCATGTACTGTGCATGGTACCAATAAAGTTTTATAACATATTTAATTCACATTTGCAACAATGTATAACTGCTTTTGGAAGAAAAAGTACCAAAGATTTAAAGAAAGAAAAATAAATGCGACAACAATTGAATAAATTGTGTAATCTATTTTTATGTATGTACTTATTTTCCTGTATATATCTATAATTTTATAGTATAGATTTTCGTCTAAAAATATATTTGAAATTTATTTAATAATTCTTAATGCTGTGATTGTATTTGATACCAATAAAGCTACTGTTTTTAAATTTATTTGTCTTTTTTTTTTTGCTTTGAAAAAAATACCTACTTTATTAGCTAAATGAATTACATTTTTATATATGGGTGTATTATATTTTCTCTCTATATATACATTTATTTTAGGTATATATCTATGCTTTAATATATGTACAATTTATCTAAAACATATATTTTTAACTTATTTTACGATAACCTGTTATATTGTTATTTATAGAAACTTTTTTTGGTAATTTTTAATGCTGTTATTGAAGAGAGTGAAGAATTTTTGCTTATTACTGTGCATGAGATACCAATGGTTTTAAAACATTTTTAACAATGCATAATTGAATAACTATTGTTGGAGGAAAAATATAGAAACATTTTATGCAATGAAAAGTAACTGACAAATAGCAAAATAAACTGTGTAATCTGTTTCTTCTTACATATTTAATTTCATGTATGTATCTGTAATCATATATGTATGGATTTAATAAAAAATATTTTTGTTAACTTATTTTATGGTAATTTTTCATGCTGTTATACAGACAGCAAACTTTTGTTTATTAATTTGATACCAATAAAGTTTTAAAGCATATTTAACTACTTTTGAGAGAAAAAGTACTAAAAATTTAAGGAAAGAAAAGTGACAGACAAACAGCTAAATAAACTGTGTAATCTATTTTTAAGTACATATTTATTTTCCTGTATATATCTATAATTATACAGGTGTAGATTTATCTACAAATATATTTGAAATTTATTTAATACTAATACTTGATGTGCGATACCAATAAAGTTACTGCTTTTAAATTTGTATGTCGTTTTTTGTTTTGAAAACTATTTCTAATTTTATTTTCCTCTTTGTAACTATTCTGAAAAAAATAAGAAGATAAATTTTAAAATTAAGAAATAATCATAGCTATGTAAAAAAAGTAACATACGAATGTGCAAAAGGCTCTAATAATTTGCTACAATGTAATAAATGTGTTTATGTTCAACGCAATGCGTTAGTAGTAATGGATAATCATATACTTGCAATTATTATTTAAATAGGAAAACTAATATTTACTCATGTTTTATGTACATGAAATACAATTTAATGATTAATTTACTAATTTTTTTAATCTGTAAAAAAAAGAGAATATAATTAGTTTATAACAAAAAGTATTGCAAAAAATGCATCAGAGAAGCTCTGTAGGCGATGGACGATTTCTCCCTACTAGGTGTGACGTCACAAATCAGTGGCCAGGTCTTGTATCTAGGAGGTGTTGTCAGGGCCGGCGCTAGGAGGGTGACGAGCCGGGCCCTGCCCGTGGCGGCAAACTGGCTGTAAAATTAACTAGTTTATGAGGAAAATAAACGTGTCAGAATAAAAATTCGTAGGAAAAAAAATTAAAAATGTGTATGCAAAATATTCACGTTTTCTGTGGAATCCCAAAGATTTTTTTCTTTTAACGAGTATTCATTAGTATTTAAAGCCGTCTTTCCCAACGCTGGTTCCATGGGAGAAGGAGGAGGGGTTGATCAATAAGAAAATTTTGGCATCCGGTTTCTTCTCTTTCAATAACTATTACTGCTTTGTATACGTGAATTCGGGTACTTTTGAAAGAGATAGATTTTGGCAGAGCTTAGTCTCAACAAAAGTGACGAAACGCAGGGTCAAGTTTTAAGAATGAAAAAAAGGGGGCAGGGTGACCCTGAGAAAAAACCCTTTTTCGAAGAAAACTGAGGGAATCTTGTGTCAATTTGACTTCGGAACTAATTCTTTTAGTTTCCTGTACTTAAACACACACGACAAAGTAGGACAACAAAACAGTTAACAATATTTTCATTTTCAAATTCTTTTTTAGATTTTTAATGCCCAGGAATTTTGAGTATCACGTAAGATAAAGTGAAAAGAAAAAATTATTTTGCTACATTTGCGCTTTTTCTATTTTATTTATTTATTTATGCATTAATATTAATGTCATCAGTTTCGTAGAATATTTTCATGTTGATTAACATTTTTAAGTATGTGTGTTTTCGTAGCTTCAATGTACCGTAATATTCTTAAAACATTTTTGACTGACATTGTTATTCAAATGAAAAAAATATTTTTTGGCTCTCGAATAAAAATAACTTCTTTATTCGCTTATAAAGGACGATAGTAGGTCATTTAAAATGCAAAACATTAATGAGCTTTTGAGTACTTTCATTAATTATTTACCATATATAAAGGATTCTAAAAGCAATAGCTCGAAATTGAAATACAACGTAGTTAAATTTTTTATGATGATTTTGTTTTGTAATCGTAATATATTGTGATAGTTTTGTTTAATAATAAATGAACTAGTCTGTAATTGCTAAATATTTAATTTATATTGCTTCAAACTGTTAAAAGAATTTTCAATGAAAAAAATAATTGAATGTAACATGTGAAATAAATGTATAATTTTTCTAATCTATTCTAAGACTTTTAAGTTAGCCATTCTTTTATAAGATTAAATTATAAAAACTTGAATATATATATATATATATATATATATATATATATATATATGTGTGTGTGTGTGTGTGTGTGTAAGGATAATTAAATTAGATTAAAAATTAAATTCCCTATCTAGCACTCGACTCATCTTTCTCAGTTCACATGTTCAAGTATCAAACTAATCATTTATTTCTTCCTAACATATGGCCTAGCCAATAAACATGTCTAATTCCAGATCGTTAGATTTAATAGTCAACATATGTCAGCATTAGCTTTCAAGCACCCTCTTCAAATCCGCGATACTTACCACATGTTTTTCAAGTGTTATCCATTTTAACCGAAAATCGTGGAGTGCTTTTTTACTCCCTGCTCTTAGCGTCAAAACAGATGTAGGAATGATTGAATAAAGATCGTCCCTTTTTATAACTTTTAATCTGATTCTGTCTTCAAAACCATGACAGAATTAAAAGCCGGCAGGATTTTTGTCTGCGATCTTAACGTAAAAAAACTAATATTTTTTCATAAAATATTTAAATATAAAAACGAACGCCAACTGCAGTAATAACAGATATGAAGAATTTTATGGAATACCGACGGCGCTCTGCATTGTTAGCTGAAGACGTTGGGTTACCAGAATTAATCTATGGTACAGAAAAAGAAAACATTGGGTTCGAGAAATAGTAATAACGTGGAAGAACGAGGTTGGAATTAGCGTAGGATATCTAATGTTGGTAATAATCGAGGAAATTGGAGAAATTCTGAAGTGGTACATAGACCGAATAATGGTAGAAATGATTATAGGCGTAACTAACTGAACAACCGTCAAGGAAATCAGTGGCTCGAGAGCAGGAATAGGTTTCAAAACGATGATCACAGATTTAACGATAGGTGATATCAATTTAGAAATCGAGGTCAAAATGACGATTTTAGTAGAGGTGACAAAAGAAATAGGGGTTCGAGTGAAAATTTTAGTCGAGGCAGTAGAAAGCAAAAGGGACGATTAAATGTTTTAAAAGTGAGTGATATTAAAGGTGATCAGACGCAGTCGATAAATCAGTCACCGATTAAACTTTCAGCAATATGTATGTCTCCGGTAGAACTTCCGTATGTTCCTATTTTATTAGACGAAACTTTTACGAAAGCGTTATGGGACACTGGAGCGGAGAGGTCATTTATATCGGAAGAGACAAACCAAAAATATTTTTTTTATAAACAAGTAAAGAAATCGAGTACTCAGGTGATCACGGCACAAGAAGCTAAATTTCGAAATATGGGAGTTTAGAATTAAATATCGAATAAGAGATTTCGAAAAGCCTTGGTTGTTCCATGTGTTAGCAAATTTGGAATACCATATATTCTTGGGATAGACTTCATAGGTGGATCAAAGATCATTTTGGACTTTGATCGGAAATCGTTGGAGATTCAAGATTCGCAGGTTGAAGAATTTAAGGTAGATGACGGGAAATTGCGCGTTGATTTATCAGAAACGAAGTTAAATGTTGTGGCTAATGTTTTAGATAATAATACGGTTGAAAGTAAACTATAATAGGAGAGAAAGTTAATTGTGCAACAATCAGAGATTTGGTACTTTCGTCACGAGATCAGTTAATAAAAGAACAAAAAACAGACCCAGAGTTAGGTCATATCTATAGATACATCTAGAAAACCCAGAAGATAGCTCAGTTAATGCAGCAATATGTGAGAATTGGTCTCGTGATTTTAGGCTAGTAGAAGACTTGTTATTTTATGCGAAATATGCAACGTCATTAGGAGAAATGCGAGTATACATTCCAAAATATTTAAGGAATGAAATTATGAGAGAATTTCATGACAAGCCATTAGCAGGTCATTTTGGACCTTTTAAAACTTATCATAAAATAAGTGATGTTTATTATTTCCCGTATATGAGAAAAATTTTTGATCAATATGTCTCTACATGCCATATGTTCCAAATTAATAATTATAAAAACGCGTTACCAGCTGGTCGGTTAATATCAATTGTAGCAAATAATCCAAATTTAATAGTTACTTTAGATTTGTTAGGTCCGTATCCCGTGTCGAGAATAAGACGAAACCGATATGTATTAGTAATTACGGATCATTTCAGCGAGTGGGCTGAAATCATACCCTTAAAAAAGCCTCTAATCGAGTTATAGCAGATAATTTTTTTGATAATTATATATCGCGTTTTGGAGCTCCAATAAAATTAATTAGTGATAACGGTTCCCAATTTATTTCAGACATTTTTGAGAATTTAAGTGAAAGATTAGGCATAAGGCATGTGATAAGGCATCTGTTGTTTATAGACCTCAAGCAAATAGAACAGAACTCGTAAATCGCAATCTGGTGCAAATGATTGCAAATTATGTCAATGAGCAACATGACACATGGGACCAATTCTTACGTGAGTTTGCTTATGCTATTCGTACGGCTGTAAACGAAACAACGGGGAAAACCCCTGCGGAATTATTCTTAGGTAGAAAGTTGATTACGCCTTTTCAGAAATTAGTGATGGTATCAGATGGAACGGAATTTGCAGTAGGAGATATTGAAAGATTGTTTGAGGAGGCGAGACGAAACACAAAAACTACACATGAAAAATGGGAGAAATATCATAATAGACGTAGGCGTGATGTGCAAATTAAGGTGAATGATTGGGTTTTGGTAGCAACACATCCTTTAAGTTCGGCAACAACAAAAGTAGTAGCTAAGTTTAAATCAAAATTTGAAAGTCCGTATAGAGTATTAGATGTTAAGAATAAAAACGCAGTGATATGGAAAGCGGGGAAAAGGTTAACGATTAATGTAGATCAGGTTCGAATATATCGTCATAGGAAATGTGACGAGACGGAGATAGGAACTGGTAGTTCGGATAACGGTAATTTGCGCGATGAATCAAGTGGTTTTGACAGAGTACAACGGAGATCAAATGAGTCGCGAGATGGTAAAAAGAAAGAGTCAGGAGTAAAGCGTGAGTTGGAGGAAACAGGGTTAAGTTTTAGAAATAATCAAGGTGAGAGACACACAAATAAGACCAATAAGCGCGGACCACTTATCAGATCAATACCTAGTTCTTAGTCTGAGAAAGGTAGAATGATTAAAAAAAGCAAAAAGGAAAGATTAGGCTATGAACTATCACATGAATCTAGGTCGGGAGGACCAGAAAGGAAAGTTCAGAAGTTTCAGAACATAGAGTTCCTAAAAGAAATTTGTCGTCAAATGATACTAATAGTGTTTTGCCAAAAAACAGAAAGAAAAGCCGAAGTGAAGAGACAGTAGCGCCCACCACAAGCGGCTACAACCTTAGACCACGAATTGGAAAAAGAAAAGAGTCCCTACCGACCATAGAGAGGAAGACACCACAAGGAGGACCAGTTCGATCAAGAAAAGGCAGAGAAAGGATCTATAGTCCATACATCGAAGAGCGAACAAGATCAAGCAACAAGAATCCCAGACGAGGAGGGGATCAACAATGGCAAGACCAGGAAAGGAGAAGAACGTGTACAAAGAAATAATTGTCACTGGAGGTCTTGGTAGGAAACGCCAACTACAAGTCATAAGAACCAGGTTGCATCCTTTCTTTTTATATTCTTTCGAACAAGTGGTCGGAAGAATTTTTGCAATTAAGCCAAGTCACGGTCGGATAATTATTATTTTAGAAGCCAAGCAAAAGTGGACACTAAAATGAGTGAGTTTTTCTAGAAAAGAAAAAACTTTTGTCTTGTAAATTTTTTGTATAATTCTGGAGAAAACAACTGTAAAAATGCATTTGTTTACTTCTGTTATGACTTCGCTAAGATGCGACAATTCCTTTGGTTGTTTGTTTTGTTTATTGAAAAACATTTGTAATTGTATAGTGTATATATATGTGTTGTTATATTGTTTCATATTAAGAAACATCTGGTTTAAGGAAACGCGGCGTAGATAGCATACTAACATGACATTTAACCAGCGCTGCACGATTTGAGGGGAAGATTTTGAAAGAACCCGATGAAAAATATGTATAGAAATTAGTTACAAATTAAAAGTGATATGTACTATATAAAAATTGTGAAATGTAATCATAATGTGTAAAACTTTGTTTTTTTTTCAAATCACTTAAGAGATTTTTGTTTCAGGGTGACAGACCCTGGAGTCTATCTTTCTACAAAGAACAGAGCTAATGTTTCATGATGGATATGAGAAGCCGTAAAGAAGAAAACTTGTTAAAAATTAAGTAAACATTTAAGTAGAATTAAGTTAGTTAAGAGACGTGTGTGCCTCGTTTTTTCTACCATTTAAGTCATATATGGTTTTTCCCCGGCTCTGTAACCCAGATGGGACACGTCTATTTATTCTGTACATGTGAGAATCTTCTGTGATTAAAATGCATGACAATGAATGTTAGTCTATTTAATTAAGTAAAATTTATTGAAGCTGTGGAAATTCAAAACAAGGAGAAATATTAAAAATTAAAATTAAGATGAGTAGTGAAAATTAAAATTTAAGTGAAGCATTAGAAATTAACGGTTAGAATAAAATTTAGGCACGTAATTTCTTAAGGGCCATTAAGACCCTCGAATAAATCACGTTTTGTTTCTTGGAAGGGGAGGTGACGTCTTACGCGTCTTTTCTTTTACAAGTCCTTTGGGTTCTTTGGGCTAGAAATAATGGCAACTCTTTTTCCAACCAAATCCAAGAAACGAGATGTGAAGAAGAAATGCAAATAAACCGACTTTAACCCTCTAACTGGATACCTTCCTCCTGAAAAGTTATTCCGAAAACGTTTTACTCTTATATTGCTATTCCCTTCAAAAATGCAACAGACTTCAATTCTTTCCCCCTTTTAAAACTTGCGTGGTCGAAAGGGGAGAACTTTATGACTTGGTTCGGCGTCTTTAATCAGTAAGAACCAGGATAGCAATCGTTTACAGCTAGCTGTTGTTGCCTTGGGCAATCTTGTATGAAAACCGTAGTTCCACTCTGTCGTTTTCCCTATAGATTCAGTCACAGTAAAATTAAATTAAAATGCAGGGTAAAAAAAACACGAAATAAATGGCGTGTTAAAAGTTGAAAAATAGTTATATTTTCTTCAAACAAAATTTATTTTTCTATCATTTTTTAAAAATTAAAAAAATATTTTGGTATTCCGATTTGAACTAGAAAAAAGCATCCTGTATTCATTTTTGAATATGAGAGTAAGAAACCGCGCTCACTTTCCTGTTTTTAAAAAAAGTTATGAGGTAAAAAGAGTAAAGGCCCTATCTTTTTTTAAACAATAAGACAATAAATGGTGCATATTTATGAAATAAAACAGATCTTTCTCTATTCAATTATATTTTTAATTTAGAATAAGATAAAAAAGGATTTCAATATACTTTTAATTTATTTAAATTTAAATCATATAAATGATATTTTTATGTTAACTGAATATTTTTCGGAAAAAATCTAAATTTTCATTCCTAGTGCTCTCCTTTTCGAATTCCTTGTATTAAATAAAAAATATCTTTTCTACATCGACATTTGTGATGGACATAACACACATTCAGTCAATAATTTTTAATTTTAATGGGGGATATACTTCTTCAAATGTGCATGACAGTACTTCTAACCATTTTCTACTCAAGTTAAATTTCTTATCTTTCTGTTTCTTTTATTACAAGGAAAAATGTCACACATCGATAACTACATTTTCACACAATTCAGTCAATACAAATTCTAATGTGAGAAAAGTTCTCCCTAATTAATCTTGTCTTTCAAAACAGTACACTTAAAACAATTTTGTTCAGTGAAGTTAACCGACAGTTCCACAATGTAGCCATACCAAATTTTAAAAACAATTTTATCATTTTGAAATGTATCCTGTATTAAATTTTTTTAGGATACACAAATATTTCCTGCTGTTGGGAAGACATACTTTGAGATGTGGTGTAAGGTTTTGAAAGAATGTTTTCGTACGTGTAGACTATTTTTGAAAATTTACATATCACTGAAGCTGATCATATAACTGCAAATGAGCCTTATTTTAATGTGTGCTGGTATCAAAGTAAAACACTTTACAATATTAAACAGCCTATGGGTTTATACTCAATATCAAACTATTCGCAAAATGGCTTACAACTTCTATTCTAATTGTAAAGAAACTGAAATATAAATATATCTTACTGCAGTCAAAAATATTCATAATATGTAAGTGTCCTGTTGCTCCACTTATTTCTGTACATTTTAAAAACTGTAGCTGAATGAATTTTTTTATATTCATAAACGAGGCATAACAGCTCACACAGTCGTAAAAATGTCCTTATCATTTTTAAATATACTACTATAAAACGTATATGGATTGTAAGATCAGTTGTAAAATCCTAAAAGCCTTTAGAGGAGCTAAAAACATGTAATTTTGGATTGATAAAATGTTTAATATAATACACAAATATACATGTTATTAAGCAAATACATTTGAAAAATCAAACTTCCTTCTGAAATAAACGTAATTGAAAGAAAAATGTTTAATTGCAAATGAGTGGAAATACATGTTTATCTAAGGGGTATCCCCAAAGTGAGGTAATCCTCAAACTTAAGACTCAAACTCAGAAGCACAACAATCCATGAGGGCCAGGAACTACTGTGCCCATCATAATACACGTGACCATTGGACGCTGAGGTGTATGAACAGATAAACCGATTTGGTGGTCTGTCTGAAGAGAGACCTTCAGTGTTTAAGACCGGAAGCAAGCTTGGTACACATTTATCGACCCAATGTAGCGGGGATGAAAGGCAGAGTCGACCTTGCGCAGCCCATTAATAGAACCCCAGACCTGTGGTGTGGAAGCACTATACACTACCACTCGAACCTATTCGGTGAAAAATAAAACTTAATGTTAGAATCTTATATAATTCCCTAATGAATGAGGGAGTACAAACTTTTTTTTTTTCCATGTAAACTGTTTAGACGGAAATGGTTAATTATGAACATTTCACAAGTTGCATAAATTAAAATTAACCGTTATAGTTAACATAAATTTTTAAGGGTACAAAAGGTGTATTTCGGCTGCACGAATTAATTTTAAAAGGAATACGATTACGAAAAAGTAGTACAAACTATCTAAAGTAGGGTTGGTTACCTTACATATTGTCAAACACAACAATGTATTGGAAGCCAATTCCACAATTCGTTGTTATAAAAATGTATGGTAAATTACAAGATTTATTTTTGCATTTGTAATTTATATATATGAATATATATAATTTTCCTGGGAGCTTTAAAAGCTAGAGAGGCGTCCATCAAAACCGCGGTTCTCTCTCTGTTTTTCCAGATCGCCCCTGACTAAGCCGGCTCTGCCATAGTAAGTGAAAATGCCGGATTTTGTTTGTCAAGATCATTTTATAGCAAACTGCATTTTTCATGTATTTTAGATGGTCGTTTTATATTTTCTACATCAATATCTTAATGTCTGAATTTTTTAAAATTACATAAAATTCTTGACATTCGCATCAATGACCATGATAATTTTTATTAGTATATGAATGTGTCATCAAACGATTACATGACTAATATTAACACACATTATTTTAACCATTTAATTAATAGCAAGTATAACATAACGCACACAAATTTTCTACACTTTAAAATAAATATTTCGAAAACTACTTCAGATATACTGAAAATTTTTTATTCCTACGCTTTAGCTTCTCAGTTTTTGCTTCTCTATGTAAGAATTTATTGTAATTGTATATTCATCAATTTTTTAGTATATTTTTGCTCTTAGCATGCGGTTTTCAACCGAATTGTATGAAATGTTCGAAATATATTAAATGAATTATTGAATATATTAACGTCGCACTGTTCAGCTACACGAGGGTTTTTGGCGACGGACCACGTAATTTTGAACCATGGTCAAGCGACGTGGATGACACCTGAGCTGGCACCCTCTCCTAACTACCCCACCACACCACCAGGAGGACGTTTCTGCTCTCGACAGATTTAACGTGCATCGCTGCCCTACACGGCGGGTCTTTAGTGGTACTGGGCTCTCGAACTCGTGACAAAGCAAGCCACGTTCCGATACCTATACCACTCGGCTAACGCGGCCGAAATATATTAAAAGATACCAAAGAAGCTACATAATAAAAATTTGAAATTTTTATTATACTCAAACAATTGCTAAAACTTATGGTAAATAATTTTTAACTGCGCGATGCATTTTTTCGAAATTTCAAATGGAATTTCTAACATAAAATTTCTAGCTTTATAAGGTCGAGATTTCAAAACATATCCAGATTTTAATTACTTATTCAGTTAGCCTTTAAAAAGATAAATGTTGAGGTATTTTGTATAAATAGATATTTTTGAACAATATATAATTCGAATGTTTTTCAATAGCTCGAATTTAAAATTGATTTTTTTGTTTATTTATATGCATAAATGTCTACTGTAAATGTTTCCGTATATTTTTGATTACCATTTATTCAAACATTCAAGTTATAAAAAAGTGTGTGAAAATCTTCATTCATGTTGTCTTTGATGTAAACTGAAGTTCAAGCACTTAAAAATTCAAATATAATTCGGTGTATTTTAACAATATATAACCAGGCACTGTACTTAAACTTCCCTGAATACTTAGCCTTTGAAATCTAAAAAAACTAATAAATCTTAATTAGTTTTTTTGTTATTATTTTTATCAAAGTGTAAGAAAATGATTCAAATGATTTGATGAAGTTTAAATTTATTCATTTTTATTGGTTGGAAAATTGAAAAGGTTCCAAATTTTAAAGAGTTTGATGTTTTATTAATTTTTTTTCGGTATCTTATAATATAATAATCATGTTTCAAAAACTGAAAGCTTTGATTAAAATAAGAAAAATGATGCGAAAGAATATACTTAAAAAAAGATAATTTGTCTAACTTTATAAAATAGCAGATTGCCCTGACACGCCCCAACTTGTTACAGTTTGAAATTAATATGAAACCAAAAGGGAATTGTAACATATTTTACTTATGCGTTGGGACTTTTGGAAACTTTTAAAATACAAGCTAGCAAACAAACACTTCTTGGGTTGTAAAGAAATTTCTCCCCGATTTTTTACATTGCCCAGGGTCAAAACACGGGGTTCCCTGCGAGCCATAAAACTCCTGCTGTGTTGCTTCCTCCGTCCCTCATTATCTTTCAAGATGTTAAACCTTAGAAGGGGGAAAGGATTTCAGAAAGGTGCGGCTAATCCGCTTTTGAAAACGTTACTTGAAGGCAGAAAAATCCATGCAGTCCATTTTCGAAGCCTCTCTAGTAGGGCGGAAAAATCCGTTCTGTCCAGTTGGAGGGTTAAATGTAGGATCTTAGAGTAAGCGGGATGGCAATGTAACGGAATGTTAGACAATTGATGTGCGTTGTTGCAGTTCATGATTATTGCAGTTCGTGTTTCAAGATTTAAGTTCTACGTGTCGTGGATAAACATATTGGTGTTTGACTAGAAGTTAGTCGGCAAGCTGCATACCATTGCAGATAATGACAAGTAGCATTACGGAATGATATAAGGTAAGATTGATTACTTATTAGTATAATTGAGGATTACGCGGTTCGCTTATTGAGATTGGTCTGAATTATATTGTGCGTTGCGTATTGCGTCATCGTAGATTCTCTCATATTAATTATTATAATTATATTTGTTAAAAGTTTAAGTTGAATATCTTAATAAAGTCATATTAAGATAATGTATGATTCGAGTTCTTTCGCTAACCCTACACCTCTAGCTCACGCTGGTACTTCGAGGGATGTTGTGCCGAAATATTGACCACGCGAGGGCGCTGGTGTGCGCACATCTGTATTAAAATTGTAAAGATCGTTAGTGTGTGTGTGTGTAACTTGTATCGTAGAATGTAAGCCGCATCGCGGCAATTCGTATCTAATTAAACATTACTATACCTAAATTATCTCATGAAACTACTTATTGTGGACTGTCTAACTAATTCGCCCGGATAAACACTCCTTTCGTTTCAATATAATTATGAACATTGCTTCGTTTATAATTCGCTACATGGTGCATCGGCCGGGAAGGTCATTCGCTGCGTGAGGGGGTGAGTACTTTCGTTTTGTCTAACTTTGAATTCGGTATTTGTCTTGTTAAGCTTATTTCTCATCATTTCTGATTTTGGTTTATTCATAACTGTCGGTATTTGAAAGGTTGCTCTGGTATAGTTTTGTTTATTTGTATGCATATTGTTAAGCTGAATTTTGTTTGAAAGTGTTGAAAGTTGTACTAAGTTGCATTTAAATTGGTGTTGTCATTTGTATATTTGTTTGCAATTATAGTGTTTTGGTTTAAAATGGATGCAGCAAATAAGGCTATATTAGAACGAACGAAAAAGACTCGATCTGTTTCGAGATCCCTCGTGACAAAACAAATTAATAAATTAGAATCCGAAATAAGCAATACCAGCTTATAAAACAACAGTACATGAGATATATATGCAATTAATTTCTAAATTTGAAGAGCTGAGTACACTCGATAAGGAAATTGAGAATTTAATAGATATTGAGAGTCTAGAAGAAGAAATCGTAACTCGCGAAGAATATCGAGATAAATTTATAATTTGGAAAATCCGTGCTGAACGTTATGTAGAATCAGTTTCGCACACTGCTATTCAAAATTCGGTGGAAAATCAACCACAAAACATAACACTTCCTTTAAATAGTACAGTTAGTTCTATTTTAACAAATCAACCGCGTTTACCTAAACTCACATTAGAATCTTTTTCGGGCAAGGATATCAGTAGTTTTCCCAGTTTTTGGGCTTGATTTAAATCCGCAGTACATGAAAATTCGAGTTTAAATGATGTGGACAAATTTTCCTATTTGAAATCGGTTGTCACATCTGATGCAGAATTGGCTATACGAGGCTTAACTCTAACATCGGAAAATTATGCAAAAGCAATTAAAATTTTAGAAAATTGGTTCAGACGTAAAGAACTTATTGTTGACTTTCATATGAATCGCTTGTTAAATCTGACCCCGGTCCGTAAATCGTTTGATGTTATTGCGTTAAGAAATTTATATGATCAGTTAGAAATTAATATAAGGGGACTTGAATCTCTTGAAATCTCTCCCGATTCCTATAGTTGTCTCTTGTTTCCGATAATTATGAAAGCTATTCCCCTGATTTAGCATTAGAATATAATAAAAAACATAATTAAACACAATCACAAATCACTGATTTAATTGCATATTTGCGAAGTGAAGTAGAAAGTCGCGAACGCACAGAATTTCTAGTAAAACCGCATGACCTAGATTTGAAAAATAAAAATTCCTATTCTAATACTAAGTATTTCGAAAGAACGTCTCATAGCTATCCACAGTCAAATCGAAGGGTTCAAGGTCATTCTCGATTCCACCCATCTCATAAATCGTTTTCCTCTGCAAACGAATTGCTGACGGCTGCATTTTCGAATTGCTTATTTTGTTCCCAGAATACTCATATGTCTGATTTGTGTGAGAATTTATGCGTTCAGAAAAAAGAGCTAAATTAATTCAAGAAGGAGATGTTTCATTTGTTGCAACACTGGTTGTTATGTTAAAAAGTGCAAGAAAGAGGTTTGTTCGTATTGTAAAGATCGACATGCACGTGCTATTTGTTTTAAGTTAGAAAATCTAAGCAAAATTCGCATTTGGATTTGGAGGAAAAGAATGTTGACGTTAAAACTACGTCTTCAAATTCTGTTTTTCATAACAGAGGTGGAGTTTTATTGCAATGTGTGAAGGCCGAAATTATAGGTCGTTCTTCATCGGATAAGATATTTTGCCTTTTTGATAATGGAAGTGAGAAGTCGTTCATCAAAAAAATGTGTCTCGGAGGTTGGGGTTGAAAATATTGGGTTCGGAAAGGCTAAATATTTTTTCGTTCGGTTGTAAAACTCCTAAAAAACAAACTTGTAGGTTACTTAAACTTGTCGAGGTTAGGCTAAGGAATGTATTAAGCGGAGAAAAGACTGTGATTGAGGCATTGGAAATTGAGGAAATTTCAAAGGCAACACTTAGCCTACCTAATCCAGATGCGTGGGCAGAAATGGAGTCAAAAGGGTTTAGGCTAACATTCAGTTGTAATGAATCTTCTGAGAATTGTGAAATTTCATTGTTAATAGGTTCCGATTTTTATTGGTCTTTAACACATCGGATAAAAAGATTAGATTCATCATTGGTTGCAGTCGAGACTAGGCTAGGATGGTCTCTTCAGGGAAAGTGTGATGAGCGGAGTGATTGTACTTTGGGGGTACATTTGGTTCATAGTGAAGAGGAATCGATTTCGACTGAGCTAAGGAGATTTTGGGAGATAGCAAGTTTAGGAATACTTGAAAAGGGTTTGGTGACTTTAGGTAATGGGGATGAAGAGATACTTAGTGAGTTTGATAAATCAGTTAATTTCGTAGATGGTCGATATCGTGTAAATTTGCCATGGAAACCAGGTATGAGAGAGGCTTTACAAAATAATAAAACTGTTGCACGTAAGCGTTTTGAGGGGTTGGTTCGTAGGTTTAAATGTGATCACGAGTTGTTCTGGGAGTATAAGGATGTAATTGATGACTATGTTAGGGAAGGTATTGTGGAGCGTACTTCTTGTGATTCTTTATTGGATAGTCAGGGATTTTACCTACCCCATCATGCAGTGATACGTAGCGACAAAACCACAAGTCGTATTCGAATAGTATTTGATGGTTCAGCACATGAAGATGGACAATCATCGTTAAACCAAAGTTTATATACGGGACCAAATTTGCATCCCAACATTTTAGAACTGCTTTTATGTTTTCGAAAAAGTCCTGTAGCATTTACAGCTGACGTAAAATCGGCTTTTCTTCAAATTGAATTAGATTTCCGTGATCGAGATTTTACACGTTTCTTCTGGACTGATAATTTGAATAACGAGCCATACGTTTTGAATTTCACGAGAGTTCTTTTTGGACTTCGACCTAGCCCATACCTTCTTGCAGCAACATTAAAACATCATTTTAAGAAGTACAGAGAGCAATATCCTCATAAATTTGAGTTGCTAAATAGTTCCCTTTATGTTGATGACCTCATTTGTGGTCAGAATGATATTCCGGACGCTCTACGTACTACCTTGGAGTGCTTGCAAATATTCAGTGACGCAGGCATGTTATTGCGCAAATGGCGAAGTAATTCGAAACAACTTAATTTGTTATGGCTGCAAGAAGGTGTCAAAACGGAATTCTCTGAAACTAGTGCTATTGATCTTAGACCTCCAACTAAGGTTTTAGGACTTGCTTGGGATCCAGAAAATGATTTAATTTATTTCGATCCAAAGGATCTATTGAAGTTTATGTCACGTAGAGGAGAATCTAAAAGATTTTTTCTGAGTGTGGTTGGTCGCATCTTCGACCCCATTGGAATTCTTGGCCCATTCGTTATCAAATTGAAATGTCTACTTCAGGAACTTTGGACTCTAGGAGTAGAATGGGACTCTGAACTTCCCCCAAAGCTACGACAAAAGTAGCAGCAGTGGAGTAGCGAAGATGAGGGCTTGACTGAGATAAAGATACCACGGTTCTATTTAGGTAACATACATCAAGAAATATCAAAGTGTGAAATACATTGTTTTTCAGACGCGAGTAAATCAGCTTATGGAACAATATTATACTTGCGATTTGTTACTTGTAATAACGAAATCGAAACTAGTTTAATTTGCTCAAAAAGTCGTGTGGCACCTTTAAAATCATTGACGCTTCCTCGTCTTGAACTGACAGCAGCCTTATTGTCAGCTAGGTTTGCCAAACAGGTGTCATCTTGTCTCAAATTTGATGCTAATATATATTATTGGACCGATTCTCTCATTTCGTACTACTGGATACGTGGCGATTCTTCAGCGTTCAAACCATACATTAAAAATCGTGTTCAAGAGATACAATTGCTCTCTGATTCGATGCAGTGGAGACACTGTCCAGGAAAGGACAACCCTGCTGATCTCCTTTCGCGTGGTACATCTGCCGTCAAGTTAGCACAGAATGAGCTGTGATGGCATGACCCACCTTGGCTTAAACTAACACCCTATTATTGGCCAAATCGTCACCGAGATATTTCAGATTCAGAGCTCTGCTCGGAAGAATTAGAACATCGTTCTAGTGTGTATGTGGCAGTTACTCAACAAAGGGAAGCTCTTGTTGACATAAATCGATTCAGCAGCCTTAAGAAACTTTTGAAAACGACTGCTTGGGTTTTCCGATTCGTGAACAATGCTAGAAACATTTACAAATTGATGGACTTCTACATTACTGCAGATAAAGGTATTCACTGGAAGTTCATAATTGAACGTGCGCCTTGGTGGGGTGGATTTTACGAACGTCTTGTTAAAACTATAAAGGATCCTTTACGTAAAATACTTAGCAGGGCACTTCTAACATTTGAAGAACTTTCAACGATACTTTCAGAAATTGAAGTCATCGTTAATCATCGACCACTGACATACGTGGAGAATGATCCAGGAGAACCGGAACCACTAACACCGGCCCACTTCCTCGAGTTAGGTTATGGTGACTCTAAATATCCTATACATTTCATCGAACTGATCGACGCCACTACGGCAAAGGAGTCGTACAAGAAAAGAAAGACTTACCGAACTCTTCTTTTAAAACAACTTTGGAGACGCTGGAAAGAACAGTATTTGTTCCAGTTAAAAACAGCTAATTATTTTAAAACACCATCTGTTCATAAGAATTTAAAATTAAATGACGTAGTTCTTGTTGAAGGAAATGTAAAATCAAAATTATTGTGGGAACTTGGAATAATCAAAGAAATATTTATTGGAAGAGACGATAACGTTAGATCTTGTTTTGTAAAAACTTTTAAAGGTCTCTTCAAAAAACCCATTCAATTGCTGTACCCTTTAGAAATTGTATAATATACTTGTACTAATTTGTTTATATTTTTCAGATTAATGGTAGGAGATTACACATTATTAAATAATCTCTGTTAAATTTATTTTTTGTGAAATCTTGAGGTATGTATCCTAGTATTTGTTCGTTTGTAAATTGAAGCTTTGTCATCTTTAAGTTTCATTATATTGTGTACTTTAATGTATGTTTACTTTTTTCTTTCTAATATGTATAATTTAGATTTGATAAGCAGTATTGTATCAGTATTTTCTTTGTAAGAATTGTATTTGAATAATTGTTTGTATTGATTGTGGTTCGATATTTACTGGGTGAACATTCTGTTCACCGGTGGGGTGTGTGCCGAAATATTGACCACACGAGGGCGCTGGTGTGCGCACATCTGTATTAAAATTGTAAAGATCGTTAGTGTGTGTGTGTGTGTGTAACTTGTATCGTAGAATGTAAGCCGCATCGCGGCAATTCGTATCTAATTAAACATTACTATACCTAAATTATCTCATGAAACTACTTATTGTGGACTGTCTAACTAATTCGCCCGGATACACACGCCTTTCGTTTCAATATAATTATGAACATTATTTCGTTTATAATTCGCTACAGATGTACTTCCAAGGGGAGGTACATCACACCTTTATTAGATATCAATGAAATAAATCATTTTCAAAATATAGAAAATACATCAGCTCCTAAATGTTTTAAGAGAGATGGTGTTTTTGTAGTTAAAAGACAAGATTTAGCTAAAATAATTGTACCGAAAGCTCTAAGAGTGAAATTAATGGAAACAACTCATAAAATATTTGGCCATCCTGGTGAAGCTACCATGTTAAAATTAACATCACCACAATAATATTGGATAAACATTATTACTGAAACACGAAATTATGTGAAACACTGTGAAACGTGTCAAATAAATAAGAAGTCACATCAGAAAAAATACGGACTGATGCAATCACTTCCCCTTTGTGAAAAACCATTTGAACTTTTATCGATAGATAGTGTAGGTGATTTAAATTATTACAACTCTGTTAAAAATATTTGCACATTATTATTGATCATGCAACTAGGTACATTTGGACTTTCCCATAAAAAAATGCAACAACTGATACTTTATAAATTGTTTAAGACAAATCTTTCAGAATCGTATACCGGAAAAAATTTTAAGTGATAGAAATACTGCGTTCACCTCTTCAAAATTTAAGCATTTTAAAACATAATAATGTCACTCAATTATTAACTACTTCTCACAAACCACAAACCAATGAAAAGGTTGAACGTGTAAATCAAACCATCATTACCCGCTTAAAACGTGAAATTAGTAATAGTTCAAATAAAGTCCCATGGACAAAAATTCTAAAAAAAGTAACCCATCAGTATAATCAAACTCCCCATACAATAACAGGTTTCCCTCCAACCTACTTAATGTATAGTAATTTACCTTTTGAAATTTTGCTAAAAGATAATGAGAAATATCCTCCCTTAGAAGAAGCAAGAAAATTAGCCAAAGAAAGAACCGAACAATATTATAAAATAAATAAGATTAGATATGATAAGAAATTTTTCAGGAAGGTGATTTCAAGGTTGGTGACTTAGTAATGTATGAGGAATTTCAATACCCCAATACAAGGAAATTAAGTCCCCCTTATTCAGGCCCTTATACCGTTTCAAGAAAATGTTCTGATGTATTATTTGATAGACCACGTGCCCTTAATAAAACTGACACCGAATTGGTTCATTCAGTTCATTTAAGACATTTTCATCCATCTGAAAATTTTCAGTTGAACTACATTCAACAAAATACCCATAATAATGAGAAGATAATAACTAAAAGAAACCTCTTACGTAATACAGAAGTAACTGAGTTCTGCTTAACAAGACTTCTCGGCAAAAAAGAATAATAAATGATATGATATAATATTTAAATTTCATAATAGAGTTGTGTTAAATGAGATATTTTCTTTATATTTTAATTGAGAAAACAAAGTATATAGGTTTTGTCATACAAAATTTTGAGAAATTTTAATATACTTCTCATAATTTTATCTTAAGAAGTCGAATGAGTTAACAGTTATGATAGAAATTGGTGTTTTAAAGTTGAAAGATATAAATTAAGTTTTTAGAAAAATGACTAATGAACTAATACTAGTGATATTGATTTTTATAAGAAACAAAAGTAAAGTCACATTGTATTATTTTTTCATCACTGAATTTTATTGCTTTATTAATTATTTTATTCAGCAGTAATCTTATCGTATGTCATTTAATTTTTTTATTTTGAATTGTGTGTTTTGATATACCGGCCATATATATGGATTCATTATTTCTTAAAATTTTCCTTATCTAAAATTAAAATTAATTTAATAACTGGAAGTTTAATTTTAGATATTATACAGTGGATAAGGGAGAATACAATCATTATAATTTTGTATATGTCCCGAAACATTAACCCTCTAACCGGATAGCACGGAAAATTCCGTCAGTGTAAAGATGCTTCGAAAATGCACTGCACATATTTTTCTGCCTTCAAGTAACGTTTCCAAAAGCGGATTAGCCGCACTTTTCTGAAATCCTTTCCCCCTTTTAAAGGTTTAACATCTTGAAAGATAATTGGGGACGGTGGAAGCAACACAGCAGAACACTGATAAGAAGTTTTATGGCTCGAACGAAACCCCGTGTTTTGACCCTGGGGCAATCGTAAAAAATCGAGGGGAATTTTATTTACACCCCAGGAAGTGTTTATTCGTTTCTTAAAATTCGTTTCACGTCCAGCAATCATTAATAAAATCGTTTCTTCGAACGACCGCTTATATTTTTGAGAACTGGACATTCCATATCTATTTCTATCAATTATTAATCATGATTGTATCACATATATGACTTCATTGCGTCATTATTTTTCCTAAAACCGCATAGTCCTATATTTCTATCTTTTTTAGTCCTACCCCCACCCCCTTTATCTCCGGCAAAGTGCAAGTTGGTTCATTTTAAATTTTTATTCAAAATTTATATTCTCCCCCTTTTTTTGCATGAGATCTTAGAATTTTTATTCAAGATCTCCTTGTCTCGGGTCGTTTATTTTCGGATCGACCCAATCCATTTCCACGCCCACTTTAATGCGAGCGAACGGCTTCGGCCAATCAGATCGCAGGAAAGTGGAGCGGCTGTCCCGCCGGCCCTCAGACTCATTCTGTCGCCGTTCCAGCAGAATTGTTCAGCCCATTTTATTAAATCTTTTAAATTTTATTTTATGTAATCCCATTAATTCGGCTCTTAATTCTTAAAATTCTGATGAGGAGGTACGTCCCAGTTTGGGACAGGCACTCCGTAATTGACATGCCACTTGCCAGTTGTGTTTATTCGTTACCTCGTATTTTAAAAGTTTTGAAAAGTCCCAACGCATAAGTAAAATATGTTACAATTCCCTTTTGGTTTCATATTAATTTGAAACTGTAACAAGTTGGGGCGTGTCAGTGCAATCTGCTATTTTATATAGTTAGACAAATTATATATTTTTTTAAGTATATTCTTTCGCTTCATTTTTCTTATTTTAATCAAAGCTTTCAGTTTTTGAAACGTGATTATTTTATTATAAGATATCGAAAAAATTACTAAAACACCAAACTCTTTAAAACTTGAAACCTTTTCAATTTTCCAACCATTAAAAACGAATAAATTTAAACTTCATCAAATCATTTGAAACATTTTCTTACACTTTGATGAAAATAATAAAGAAAAAAAACTAATTAAGATTTATTAGTTTTTTTTTTAGATTTCAAAGCCTAAGTGTTCAGAGAAGTTTAAGTACAGTGCCTGGTTATATATTGTTAAAATACACCGAATTATATTTGAATTTTAAGTGCTTGAACTTCAGTTTACATCAAAGACAACATGAATGAAGATTTTCACACATTTTTTTAATAATTTGAAAGTTTGAATAAATGGTAATCAAAAATATACGGAAACATTTACAGTAGACATTTATGAATATAAATAAACATAGAAATCAATTTTAAATTCGAGCTATTGAAAAAAATTCGAATTATTGTTCAAAAATATCTATTTATACAAAAAATACCTCAACATTTATCTTTTTTTTTTTTAAAGGCTAACTGAATAAGTAATTAAAATCTGGATATTTTTTGAAATCTCGACCTTAGAAAGCTAGAAATTTTATGTTAGAAATTCCATTTGAAATTTCGAAAAAATAATAAATCGCGCATTTAAAAATTATTTACCATAAGTTTTAGCAATTGTTTGAGTATAATAAAAATTTCAAATTTTATTATATAGCTTCTTTGGTATCTTTTAATATATTTCGAAGATTTCATACAATTCAGTTGAAAACTGCATGCTAAGAGCAAAAAATATACTAAAAAAATTGATGAATATACAATTACTATAAATTCTTACATAGAAGCAAAACTGAGAAGCTAAAGCGTAGGAATGAAAAATTTTGAGTATATCTGAAGTAGTTTTCGAAATATTTATTTTAAAGTTCAGAAAATTTGTGTGCGGTATGTTATGCTTAATATTAATTAAATGGTTAAAATAATATGTTAATATTAGTCATGTAATCGTTTGATGACACATTCATGTACTAATAAAAATTATCATGGTCATTGATGCGAATGTTAAAAATTTTATGTAATTTTAAATTCAGACATTAATATATTGATGTAGAAAATATAAAACGACCATCTAAAATACATGAAAATGCAGTCTGCTATAAAATGATCTTGACAAACAAAATCCGGCATTTTCACTTACTATGGCAGAGCCGGCTTAGTCAGGGGCGATCTGGAAAAACAGAGAGAGAACCACGGTTTTGATGGATGAGTCTCTAGGTTTTAAAGTTCCTAGGAAAAATTATATATATATAAATTACAAATGCAAAAATAAATCTTGTAATTTTCCATACATTTTTATAACAACGAATTGTGGAATTGGCTTCCAATACATTGTTGTGTTTGACAATATGTAAGGTAACCAACACTACTTTCGATAGATTTTTACTTTTTCGTAACCGTATTCCTTTTTAAAATTAATGTGTGCAGCCGAAATACACCTTTTAAACACTTAAAAATTTATGTAAACTATAACGGTTAATTTTAATTTATTCAACTTGTGAAATGTTCATAATTAACCATTTCCGTCTAAACAGTTTGCATGAAAAAAAATAGTTTGGACTCCCTCATTCATTAGGGATTTATATAAGATTCTAACATTAAATTTTATTTTTCACCGAAAAGGATCGAGTAGTAGTGTATAGTGCTTCCACACCATAGGTCTGGGGTTCTATTAACGGGCTGCGCAAGGTTGACTCTGCCTTTCATCCCCGCTACATTGGGTCGATAAATGAGTACCAAGCTTGCTTCGGGTCTTAAACACTGAAGTTCTCTCTTCAGACAGACCACCAAATCGGGACATCTGTTCATGCACCTCAGCGTCCAATGGTCACGTGTATTATGATGGGCACGGTAGTTCCTGGCCTTCATGGATTGTTGTGCTTCTGAGTTTGAGTCTTATGTTTGAGGATTACCTCACTTTGGGGATACTCCTTAGATAAACATGTATTTCCACTCATTTGCAATTAAACATTTTTCTTTCAATTACGTTTATTTCAGAAGGAAGTTTGATTTTTCAAATGTATTTGCTTAATAACATGTATATTTGTGTATTATATTAAACATTTTATCAATCCAAAATCACATGTTTTTAGCTCCTCTAAAGGCTTTTAGGATTTTACAACTGATCTTACAATCCATATACGTTTTATAGTAGTATATTTAAAAATGATAAGGACATTTTTACGACTGTGTGAGCTTTTATGCCTCGTTTATAAATATAAAAAATTGCATTCAGCTACAGTTTTTAAAATGTACTGAAATAAGTGGAGGAATAGGATATTTACATATTATGAATATTTTTGATTGCAGTAAGATATATTTATATTTCAGTTTCTTTACAATTTGAATAGAAGTTGTAAGCCATTTTGCGAATAGTTTGATATTGAATATAAACCCATAGGCTGTTTAATATTGTAAAGTGTTTTACTTTGATACCAGCACACATTAAAATAAGGCTCATTTGCAGTTATATGATCAACTTCAGTGATATTTAAATTTTCAAAAATAGTCTACACGTACGATAACATTCTTTCACAACCGCACACCACATCTCATACTATATCTTCCCTACAGCAGGAAATATTTGTGTGTATACTGAAAAATTTAATACAGGATACATTTTCATGTGTTAAATTTGTTTTTAAAATTTGGTATGAGTACATTGTGGAACTGTCGGTTAACTTCACTGAACAAAATTGTTTTAAGTGTACTGTTTTGAAATACAAGATTAATTAGGGAGAACTTTTCTCACAATAGAATTTGTAAAGACTGAATTGTGTGAAAATGTAGTTATCGATGTGTGACATTTTTCCTTGTAATAAAAGAAACAGAAAGATAAGAAATTTAACTTGAGTAGAAAATGGTTAGAAGTACTGTCATGCGCATTTGAAGAAGTATATCCCCCATTAAAATTAAAAATTATTGACTGAATGTGTGTTATGTCATTCACAAATGCCGATGTAGAAAATGAATTTTTATTTAATGCAAGAAGTTCGAAAAAGAGAACACTAGGAAGGAAAATTTAAATTTTTTCGAAAAATATTCAGTTAACATAAAAATATCTTTTATATGATTTTAATTAAAATAAATTAAAAGTATTGAAATCCTTTTTCATGCTATTTTAAATTAAAAATATAACTGAATAGAGAAAGAGATAGGTTTTATTTCATAAATATAATCATCGTATGTAATATTTATTGTGTTATTGTTTAAAAATGAGATACGGCCTTTACTCTTTTACCTCATTACTTTTTTTAAAAAAACAGGAAAGTGAGCGCGTTTTCTTACTCTCATATTCAAAAATGAATACAGCATGCCTTTTTCTGGTTCAAATCGCAATTCCAAAAATATATATATATTTTTTTAATTTTTAAAAAATGACAGAAAAATAAATTTTGTTTGAAGAAAATATAATTTTTTTTCAACTTCTAACATACTATTTATTTCATTTTTTCCTCTTTTTTTTACCTTTCTTTTTGTTTTAATTTTACTGTGACTGAACATATAGGAGAAAGAAACACCGAATTCTCCATTACAGCTTTGAAAGAAGATTGCCCAAGGCAACTTAACAGCTAGCTGTAAACGATTGATCTCTTGGTTCTAAGGAACCGAACTAGGTCATAAAATTTTCCCCTTTCGACCTACCAAGTTCTAAAAGGGGGAAAAGAAAGAAGTCTGTTGCATTTTTAAAGCGATCTTCAAAATAAGAGTTAAACGCTTTCGGAGTAACTTTTCAGGAGGAAGGTATCCACTTAGAGGGTTAAGAGGACAAACTTGTTTAGTTTGATATGTACACCAGTGTTTCTCAAACTTTCAATACTGGCGACCCAATTTTCAATCATAATTTTTGTCCCCCCCTCCTCTGTACAACAATAATGTATTTACTGCAATAAAAATGCACTTTGAGAGAGAGAGAGACGCTAAAGTTACAATACGATCTTAATTATAAACCTAAAAATTAATACGATAAGTATATTAAATTTTGTATATGTAACTTTTAAGTAATATATTGTTACGTATATTTGAGGCTTCAAGGATTTTATGCAAAAACAAACACAAAGAAAAAATAATCAGTTCTTTAAGAGCGAAGCGAATTTATTAACGAAAATTCAATCCTTTAAATACAGGATTCAGCAGCAATATTCCCAGGGTAAATATCCGGAGGTCTTCACACCTTCGATAGCAATCAAACACAAGAACAGTGTTTAAAAATACACGTATGTAAAGATTATTCACAAGAACAGCCGAGTTAGTCAAAGCAATCCTCACTACTCGCTGGCTTAATCAAGACTCCTCGCCGTACCGGCGAGCATCCTTTTTATATGCACGACAGAAACTTCTAGAAATATAACCGCTCGTGTGATTGAACGTGACACTAGTGAATAGATCTAGTACTTTCTAGAAGATTCCAGAGGGCTCCGAACTCGCCAACAAGGTCGCCGACGCCAAAATGGTCGCCAAAGTGACCAAATTGGTGCCAACTTGGTCGCCAAAAATGACGCCAACTTGGATCTGCCGCCTAGATTTCGCCAAGTTCCCATTCAATCGCCATTATAACGTAAGGGGCGGCACTGCTAGTGAATAGTACAATTTTGACATGAAATAAATATAACATAGAGTAATACAAATGCATGAAACACTCTCAAATACAAATTATTTACACTATTTACACAAAATTCGTAACACTGCCCCTCCTCAAAGACTGCACGTCCCGGGAAGTAGAATCCTTGAGTAAGAGGCATCTATTTACAGGAAAACTATTCATATAATAACCACATATAGAGTAACGAATGTGTTCCACAACATATAAAATACAAATTAATTAAAAGCACATGAAGAAATGTAAACATAAACTCCAATATTAAAATAAAACTAAGGAATTAGAAAAGAGAAATAATTTACATTTACAAAATAATTAATGACCATGGTCTTAACTTAAGGATCTTATTCATTTTGGCCAAGATAAGGGCCTAGCCTATTGTAATGTATTACCTTCGGTTTTGAGTGTGGTGATTTCTACATCCGCACCACAACGTCATTCAGTCTTTATAGGACTGTGGAAGAACCTTCCCAGTTGGTCTGCAGCTTCGGAGAGAATACTTTGCGACGTTTCGGATTCCATAACCCCATTTTGTCGCCTTCGTTGCTCTTGCCTTCGTTTGTCGTTGCTCTTGAGTCGTTTCGGGTCTTCATCTTCTCGGAAGTTAGGCCGATTCTTTCCCTAGCCAGATGATGCATTTCCTCCATCCATGCCACAGGCGCCAAGGGTGCATCTGGTGACTGGCTGAACAGAGGATCTGCAGGCAGACGATCACGTCCGAAGAACATCTGGGATGGGGAATAGCCGGTGGTCTCGTGAACGGCACTCTTATAGGCAAGTAGGAAAAAGGGCAATTTCTTATCCCAATCCTGTTGATTACTGGATACCAGGATTGAAAGCGGCTGTTTAGGATGGTTCGATTGCACCTCTCTACCATGCCGTCAGACAGAGGATGTAAGGCTGTTATCCGGCTTTTGTCGATGGCGAGTATTTCACACAGTCTCTTTCAAACTGCAGAATCGAAGTTTCTCCCTTGATCGGAGTGCAGTTGTAGAGGGACCCCGAATGGTTAAATCCAGTGCTGAACTAGAACCTCTGCAACAGTCGAGGCCTCTTGGTTGGAAATAGAATAGGATTCAGGCTACTTAGTTAAGTAATCCATCACCACTAGAATGTTGTTGTTGCCATCTGATTTTCTCGGAAGTGGGCCTAGGATGTCAAAAGCTATACGTTCGAAAGGCGCTCCCACATTATACCGCTGCAGTCTGCCTCTAGTGCGTTTTCTGGGACCTTTACGTGCAGCACAGGGGTCACATATGTGACAACACTTTTCCAAGTCACTCCATACATTGTTCCAGCAGAAGTACTCACGAACTTTTTGAAAGGCGTGCATAACACCATAATGACCTCCAGTTGGACTGCCATGGATTTCCTTAAGGACTGTTGAAACTCTTGTCTTTGGGAGTATTAATTGCCCCACTTAAATGTTTTTCCGTCGTCAGACTCCCCTTTTCGATATAAAACACCATTTCTCAGATGGAGAGAGTCCCAAAGAGCCCAGTAACGCTTCATTGTAGGGTGGAAAGGGGCGATGTCTTGCCAGCTGGGCTTTTCATCAGACGACTCTTTGAATTTTAAGATTGATTTCATTTCAGGATAAGCTAGTTGATCTTTTTGGATGCTCCCATCACTCCACGGGTTGAATGCCGATGTTGATGGTGTTGTAACTTGGTGGACTATTGGATCTATTACGCCATATTTCTTTTCGATTCTCGAGCAGTATTTGCAGCTCTCAGTACAGGGTCTTCTCAGAAGGACGTCTGCATTTCCATGTGCTTGTTCTTTTCTGTGGTGAATTTCCACGTCATACTCTTGAAGTCTCTGCATCCACCTAGCTATTTGGCCTTCTGAATTTTTTAAATTCAGTAAAATTCAATGAGGCGTGATCTGTTCTCAGGAGGAACCTTCGACTGTAGAGATGAGGATGGAAGTGCTGCATGGTTTTTACGACAGCGATTGTGCATCCTTAAGCTTGTTAAAGGCTTTGTCACAATCACCCACCCAGATGAATTCCTGTTTTGCCTCGATCAGCTTATGGAGTGGTCTGACGATTGTTGAGAAAATTTTCACGAATTTCAGGAAATACGTGCACAATCCCAAGAAACTCCAGAGCTGGTGAACATCCATCGGACAGTTTCAGTCTTTCACAACTGAGATCTCATCCGGGTCTGTTCGTACACCTTCCACCTAAATAATATGCCCGAGATAGGTGACTTCACACAGGAACAGGTGGCACTTGGATGGACTTAATTTCGGGTTAGCTTCTTTCAGCATTTGTAGCACACGTCTGATATTTTTCAGATGTTCTTCAAAGGTACGCCCCACGATGATAATGTCATCAAAATAAACCAGGCAGGCTTCGTACGAAAGTTCTCCGAGGACTGTTTCCATAAGGCGCTCGAATGTTGCAGGTGCATTGCACAAGCCGAAAGGCAAAACCTTAAATTGCCACAGTCCTTGTCCCGTGATGAAGGCAGTTTTCTCTTTATCGTCAGTCCGCTCTGGAGATTTAGGGTAGGAAACCAGGTATTGCCGGCAAGTGTGTCAAGCGTGTCATCTATTCTTGGAAAAAGCTGTCTTTCTTGGTGACGTCATTCAACTGACGATCGTCCACACAAAATCTGGTAGAATCATATTTTTTCTTGACCAAGACGATGGGACATGCCTAGGGACTTGACGATGGCTCTATGACATCATTATCTTTCATGTCCTTCATGAGTTTTTGGATTTATTTATGTTTAGCAAACGGTAGTCGTTGGGGGTGCTGCTTATTAGGAGGATGGTCTCCCGTATCAATTCGGTGTTTCGTTAGTCTAGGTCTTCCAAAGTCCTCAGATGTTCTTGAAAATAAGCCTTGGAATTCTTTAATTAGCCCTCCTGCAGCACATCTTTGTTTCTCGTCTAAGTCCGTGTTTTGTAGTAAAACCTTGACTACATAATCTGAAGAAAAGTCTTGGTTATTGAGCATTCGGTCTACACAAGTGACAGGAGCACGCGATGATATTACCTCTTCTTCCTGGATAGTCCTCCTCTTGTCACTGATGTTAGCCATTCTCAGTGGGATGACTGAATTAGAGAGGTCTACTACCGACAAAACTATCAGTACTCCTCCTTTTGAGTTGTTTGAGTGAGGATAATCAATTAGGCCGAATCGGAATTTCCTATTTTTTGCTACTAAACCGGGTATTATTTATTCAGTCTTTGGTGATAATGACAGTTAGGTTTTGCTATAATTTTCTGGTTGGATTCAAATTGAGTTTGTAAGCCAAAAAGAGTGATGTCTTCACATTTTGAATGCATATTGCTATTTTCAAAGTCCAATTTAAAGTTATTGTCCTTCAGAAAATCCATTCCAAGAATACGGGGATCGGTGATATCAGCTATATATACCGTATGGCAGTGTTTCTCAAACTGTGGGGCGCGCCTCCTAGGGGGGCGCAGTAACCCTGCGAGGAGGGCGCGAGCATATTGAAAATAAAAGGTTTAAAAAAATAATTTTTTCGAATGAAGTAAAACAAAATGCTTCCTGACATAATAAAAAATACACATTTACACTGATATAATTTATATTTATCATCTAGTGATCATCAAAAATAAATTATTCCACTTCAAACACTCATTAGCCATCTTTGATCCTATAACCAAATGAAAAAATATTTTGTTTGCTTTGCGGTCAATATGAGAATGATGAGAGATTTTTTTTACGTTTCTTTTAACGATATCAAACGATGAGAGATTTTTTTTATTACGTTTCTTTTAACCTAAAATATTACTTTAGCTGACCTTCGAACTTACTGGTATGGTTATCTCCGTCTTTTTTGTAGGGAAGTTGTAAATATATATAATACATATACTTCTGTTTCATCTTTTTCAATGTGAAAGAGTTTTATGATACATGGATAAAGCATGAGTATTCTGAAACATATAATGCATAATGAAAAACGTTTTACACAATTATTTTTTAGAACATGCTACACTTTCCTTATGAACAATTTTGTAGTTTTGATTGCTGTGTTGTACGACTTATTATGGTTTATAAATGTAAATAAGTAGAATATTTTAAAAAATGGGCATCTGTGATCCCTATTGAAGGAAGTTGAAACTGATCAAGCAATTGAAGAACCTACTGAAATAAGGAATATTAATCAAGATCACGAAAGTAAATATCAGAAAAGTGTTAGACATGAAACTTTTGAGTTGATTTGAAATTTTCAAATGCTGCCTAAAGATCTTTATGAAGAAAACTATGAAGCCATAATGTAGCACTTCACCTTGTCAAAAAAACACAAGGAAGAAAAAGTTCTAAATGCTATTTGTAGATCATCAAACAACAGCAAAACTAGAAAAACGTGAACAAAATATGACAGTTTAGCTGAAAAATAACGTTCCTGTGTTGTTAGCGAAAAGTGTCTGTGATTTATGTCCATCATTAAGGACACGCACATTTGGAACATTTTCTTTAGTTTTATTGGATTGTTTCTCAAATTTTCTAAGAAAAATTAAAAAGTCCTTGAAAGTAGGTAAGTATATTTTCTCTTAATTAAATTATTCACTGGAATTGTGATTTTTATCCTGTATAGTAAAAATAACTATAAAATAAATTATAGTTTTAAAACAAACTAAAAACACGCTTTTATAGTGAATCGAACTAAAAAAGTAAATATATATATATATATATATATATATATATATATATATATATATATATATATATATATATATATATTACTTAAAAGTAACATATACAAAATTTAATACTTATCTTGTTAATTTGTACGGTTTATAATTATGATCGTATTGTGGCTTTAGCGCAAAAGTGCATTATTATTGCATTCAATACATTATTTTTAGGGGGGCGCGATAAAAATTATGATTGAAAATTGGGTCGCTAGTAGTGAAAGTTTGAGAACCACTGCCGTATGGTGATAGTCGATAGTTCCAAACCTTAGAGTGATGTTAGCTTTTCTATGAGCCTGAATCTTGTCACCCGTCACTGTTTGCAAATAAACGCAGGGTGGCGTCCAGATTATGCTAACTTTTGAGTTTTGAGCCAAATCTTTTCTGATCATAGACACACTGGCTCCAGCATCATAAACCATACAGCACGAGATATTATTAATTTGTCCAATAACGTAAAGTCCCTTGTCTCCGCCATTTACTGCCGTTATCTGGAAAATTTTGTGATGGGGCTTTTCCTTATCTGTGTGGCAACCTCCGCCCTGCGAGATGGCCATATACTAGTGTTCCTGTTTGGAAGAAGAGACGGTGTTCTCTTCCTTCCTTGATCGAGGACAGTTCCTTCTCAGGCGTCCCGTTCCACCGCATCCCCAGCACTTGAAGTTGCGTTTCTCTTGGTTCGAAATTCCAGCCTTTATGGCTTGCAATTCCTCTTTCAATTTCTCCATTATCTTTAGCAATCGAGATTCACACGGCTCATCTGGAGTCACCCTAGCTCCTCAGATGGAATGGCGATCTTTGCAACTGGCTTGAGTGGCGGCCTCCCATTTTAGGGCATATAATAGGGCAGATTTAAGATCTTGGACATCTACCATTCTTACAGCCTTCTGAATTTCCCCCTCCTTCAAGCCTTCTACGAAATACTGCAAAAATATTACTTCGCGCACAGTTTCTGGGTGGTCGGAGAATGCCAAATTGGTGATCTTTTTTACTTCGGAAGCATACTCCTGGAAGTTTTCTCTGGGTTTCTGGAGTCTTGTTTTCATCTGAAGACATGCGTAGTCCTTGGAGAATTTCTATCCAAACCGAAGATCTAGAGCATTATATAGGGAGTTCAAATTCAGTCGCTCTGTGTCGGGAAGAGTCTGCAGTACTGCAGCAGCTTCTTCTCTAAGGCATTCTGCTAACTGACATGCTTTCGCCCCTTCAGTCCATCCATTGGCTTCAGAAACTATGGAAAATTGTTTCTTGTATACTTCCCAGTTTATTTTTCCGTCATAGGTCGACAGTTTCACTGGCCCAATAAAAGCAGTCACGGGCACTGGAGATGCAAGCACAGGTTCTGGAAAGACAGACACAGGACACTCTTGCCTTTGCTCTATTTTCCGCCAGCTAGAAGTTTCTTCTCAATATCTTCCATTCGCTGTGATATAAGGCTAAAATTTTCAGCCACTCCTTCAATTCTTTCCTCAACTTGCTCTTTAATCTTTTTTATTTCCTTTCCCACTTTCTCTTCAACTACTGTGATCTCTTCTTTCCTTTTACCAGATATTCTGTCTTCCACACAGTTGAGTTTCTATTCCAGTGAATTCTTCAGTTTTTCTTGACATTTCTGAACATTTTCTAGACCTTTCTGCATTTCTTGCTTAGTCTCTTCTTGACCTTTCTCCATTCTCTCCTTTAACTCATTCTTAGTACCATCCAGACTTTACTGCATTCCCTCCTTTAACTCATTCTTAGTATCATCCAGACCCTTCTACATTTCTATCTGGTTTTTCTCCATTCTCTCCTATCTCTCTTCTTGGTTTCTCTGCATATTCTCCTTTCTCTCCTTGGTCTCTTCTTGGCCACTTTTTAAAGAATTGACTCCTTCCAACAGAGCCTTCAGTTGCTCATCCATCGCTCGAGTTATCGGTATAAAACCCCAACTCTGATACCAAACTGTTACGCAGATCCGGGTACGAGGATTTCAAGCAAAACAATCACAAAGAAAATAAACAGTTCTTCAAGAGCGATGCGAATTTATTAAAAAAAATCCAATCCTTTAAATACAGGATTCAGCACAAATATTCACAGAATAAATCACCAAAGGTCTTAAAAAACATTCAACGGCAATCAAACACAGTCATCAATGTTTAAAAATACACGTAAGTAAAAGATTATTCACAAGCACAGCCGAGCTAATTGCTAGTCAAAACAATGCTCCCTATATACTCGCTGGTTTAATCAAGACTAACTCTCGTTCCGGCAAGCATCTCTATTTATAGGCGCGGCAGAAACTTTCAGAAATATAAATGCTCGTGTCATAAAGCGTGACATTGGTGGACCTTTCCACAAATTTCTAGAATAATCCAGAGGGTTCCAAACTCACCAACATGATCACCAATGACGCCAAAGTCACCAAATTGGCCGCCAAAAATGATGCCAACGTGGATCTACCGTCAAAATTTCGCCAAGTTCTCATTGAATCGCCAATATAACGTAAGGGGCGGCATTGCTTGTGAATATAGTACAATTTTAATATAAAATAAATATAACAGAGTAATATAAATGCATTAAACATCCAAATACAAATTATTTACACTATTTACACAAAATTCGTAACAGTATATTTCAAGTTCCTTCGTAAAAAAAGGGCCCTGAAAGAGTTTTGATACAGGGCCTCCTCAGAGCTAGCTACGCTAGTGCCTAAAAATTAAAAAATGTAGCTTGAAAGTATAGGTGTGCGTTATACGCCGGATTTTACGGTAAATACCCAACGTTCCCCACCTCCTTTCTCAGCGTGCCACTTTAAAATTATCCAACACTGACCGGTTCGCGGCGATAAAAAGATTGGAGAGCACTGGCCTACACAGGCTAATTCTATGGAAAAGGTGTGAAGGGGTATATTTAAAAAAAAAAAGAAACACGTAGATTGTGAAGCACACACGGCGTAATCTTTTTGCTAAAAATTAAATAATTGTTGATCTAAGGGAGGGTTTGAATCCAACTCCTTCTAATGTGAATCAATTCATGTATTTTATACTTCAATTTTCTTCTCTTCACTTTAACTTTACTGTAATTGGTAAATTTGACTTGTCGTTAAACGAACGGTTCCTACTGTGCTTTCCGTAATCAATAGATGACACGCCACCTAATTTTGAATCAAAGACAGATGACGAGGTTGGCATCCCATTTTACACACCCACGCCACACAAACGTCATTTTATATGTCTGTTCACAAGGAGAATCAGTATCCGAACATGCGGCTTGATAGGAAAAACATCTCGATGATAGACCAATATCTCCCCACTATGTTACCTGAAAATAATAAATTAATCTAAAGTATATAAAACACAGAATACGTTTATTTATTGCAGTTGGTGATTGTTTTCAATTACAGTTTCGCTTAGAAGTTCCCCAAATCTTATTGGTAGCAAATCTCATTATTTTGGTCGTATAAAATTTTGATTGAATAGGCAGATATAATTATTTTTATACTTAAAAATGCAATAACTACTGTACTGTATTTTTTGGAGTGTGAGAGTGAGTAAATATTAATGTTCAGCTACACGATGGCTTTTGGCAACGGATCACGTAATTTTGAACCATGATCAAGTGACGTGGACGACTCCTGAGCTGGCACCCTCTTCTCCTAACTACCACACCACCCCAACTTAGAAGGAATATTCTACCAATACTTAGCAGGAATATTCTTTGAAATCCACTCTTCCAAGATATATGGCAGCACGGGTTCCATGATGAGTATTTTAAAGGAAAAAATAGTTTGTCAAAATTTAAGTGTCTTATGTTTTTGTATGTTAATGAAGACCTTAGAAAATGATTTGACTACTTATTTTAAGTGTGAACGGTATATATAATTAATTTTACACAGTGGAATATCTTTAATTAATTTATTAGCTCGAACGAATAAAATTTTCCAAAGTGGAGTATTTTGTTTATGTATATCCCTTAATTTTAAATGCAGTGATCCAAAAAAAATATTGTATGAAAAAAACTGCAGTAAATCATAATGCGGTTGGATAAAGTATTAACGTGGATCACTCCCCTACAAGGCGGGCCTTACAAAGCCCTAATAAAGCTCGGGTTATGAAAGTAGCTAGGCATTTGCCGACTTGACTCTATCGTTAACATTTCGCTATGTTTTTCATTGAATCGTCATTATAATTTAAGAAACGGCGTTGCTTTCGAATATTACAATTTTAACATAAAATAAATACTACAGAAAGTAATATTAATGTATTATACTTTCAGATAAAAATTATTTACACTTTTTTAAGCGTTCATTACACAAAACTTTTAACCATGTGTTACTTTTGCTGAGCAGAGATCAGCTTAGGAAAGTATTTTCAAAAATCGACCCTCAAGAGTGTTACGGGGAGTTAAAAATAAGAAAAAAATTTTACCAGCTCTTAGATCTACATACTTAAAATGTAACAAAGGGGTATGGATATTGTGCATGGGTATTTCTCTCTCTTTTTTTTTTGTTTAGCTGAGCTACGCAAAAAGCTTTTTTTTGTTTAATTTGCAATTCACGCAAAATTAACTAATTAAAAACTTCTTTATCTTTCAATCGGCGTTGTTTAATTTTTCGGGTCACCCGTGCGAAGAACGGGTATACCAGCTAGTAAATAACATAAAGAACAGAAACCACTTGTTTGCCAGATCTTTAGTAACAAAGTGAATGGAGAATCTCAAAACGTTCCCCAACAGAATACATTTTGAAATGTGCGTCTATTTCGATGCAGACGATAAGCTATGAATAAAAAATAAACAAATTAAAACGAAGAATATAAACCACACTTATTTGACATATCTTTTGAAGGATATTTATCTTGCGTGCGCTTTAATTCCTCTCAACTGTTGCTCGTTGTGAACTTTCGAACGAAATCGCTACTATGTACCCGATAATAATACGAAGTGGCTGAAGTTAAGATAATTAGCCCTTGAATTTATTTATTTCTTCTTAAAATATAGAACATAATTATTATTTAGAATGACTAAATTATATAAGTATATTTATCTCAACTTCCAATTTCATAGTTCTGTCATTTACATCGCTGTTTGGATAAAAAAGCTCATAGCAGATAATTATCGTTGAATATATTACACCATAGGTTCCCAACCTGTTTTGAAATGGCGCCCCCTTTTTTAGCGAATATTTCGATACCACCCCCTTTCCAACTCCAGAGAAATAAGAGCGTACATAATGCATGGTAAAGACAATAATTAAATTTTAAAAAATATATTCTAAAACTAAAATAATATATTTTTTAAAGCCCCCAACTTTTTTTTTACTTGCAAATCTGAAATAGCTATTGCCACGATTATATAATTTGATAATACATATTTACAATCAACATAAGGTAACCAGTATTAAAATTTACTTTTGTTAGTACATAATCAGCATGGGTATTTTTTTTAGCCTTTTTAGACTATACTTGGTTAATCTGCCCATGCATCAAATACCATCTCAAAAACCCTAACTTACTCTGTGTCTTTTACTCCCCCCTTTAAAGCCTTAAACGTCCACAAGGGGGCTTTATAGCCCACGTTGAGAACGCCATTTTTTTCTTTTGGATGCGACCACTGAGTCAAAGGGGCACGCACGCATGTTCAAGACAAGTATGTTAATCCGTCCGGAATGATCCCATCATAAACGTTTTTTGTTTCTATTCTGAGTGAATTACGTAAGTTTTCTTTGTGTTGATTGATTACGGAGCTGATAGTTGTAACCTTCGCTGATTTGTAATGATAATCTATTTAATGCGTTGAACTACTGATAGGCAGTGCAATCACTAGCTGAATGTTACAACTTAGTTAAAAACGAATCCACAAATTCTATCGGAGCATAAGGCGTTGGCCATTCTCCATTTTTACAGTGGTATCACTGTGCTGAACTGAACTGAACTAATGCGTTGATATCTCGAATGGATATTATTTGCGGAATCATGTAACAATTTTAATATGTAGTTTTCTCGAATTTATTTAATAAGGAGGAAAATTTCATTTCCCCCTCTTTTTCTTGCTTAAGTCTTGATTTTGAATATATTTTTTTACGTAATAACAAATAATTTTTACTTTTGTGAAGCTGAGCTTTTATAAATGTTAATTCCAATAATGAAATAAACTTTCAAAAATTTATTTTAATTTACTTATTCTATATTAGATTAGATATTGTTTTAATTCGTATTAAAAGTGGGGAATTTTTTAAATATTTTTTTTAAAAAAAATATTTGTGGTAATATAATATTTATGAACACGCAATGAAAAATTATCCAGGAAAATTAGGAAACTTGTACGAATATTTGAATATAGACCATGGAAAAGTCAATTTGAAAGACGTAGTTCCATTTTCGATCTCATATTTTCTGAGAATAACTCGATTGATCAGAAACGATTCCATACTTAAATTATTTGTTCATTAATATAATATAATCCCCTTTAATTTGAGTAATTATAGTTTTATCTGATGGAGATTTCTGAAAGAGATGTTTAATTATATTTATGAAAGAATTTTTTTTATCGTTACCTCTTTTGATTTGCTTTGCCTAATTTCATATACTACATAACCTAATCGATCAACACTGTCAATGCATTTTCCTTCAGTAGAAACTTTTTTTTTTCTATATCGTGGCCAACTACGGTAGACTAGTGGTTAAGGTTACAAACTCTTGGCGGCCGTGTCATGAGCTCGAGCCCAGAACCACTGAAGACCCACCGTGTAGGGGAGTGATGCACGTCCTTCCTTTGGTGTGGTGTGGTAGTTAGAAGAGGGGGTGCCAGCTGAGGTGTCATCCTCGTCACTTGATCATGGTTTTAAAATTACGAGGTCCGTCGCTAAAAGCCTTCGTGTAGCTGAGTAGTGCGACGTTAATATTCACTCACTCGGCGAAATGTGAGTGAGTGTTTATTGACGTCACACTCGTTGGTGATCGGCCTCATAATTTTGAACCCTTATTAAGAGACGAGGGTGACAGCTGAGCTGGTACTCACCTCTCTGAACTTCCAGACCACGCCAAAGAAAATATTTTTGACAAAATATGACAGTACAGTATTGACATTAGATTCTTCTCAAGACAAGACTGTTGTCCTCTGCTTATAAAATTAGGGATTTCATCGCTAAAAAATGCGGTTGCTAAGTAATAGTGTTTGCATACGGCATTGCTTCTGTCGAGTAGTTGGCTCGAGTCCTGATGACACTAATTGATTGATTGATTGAATATTAACGTCGCAATGTTCAGCTACACGAGGGCTTTTTGGCGACGGACCACGTAATTTTGAACCATGATCAAGTGACGTGGACGACACCTGAGCTGGCACCCCTCTACTAACTACCACACCAACGGACGTGTCAGCTCTCGACAGATTTAATGTGCATCGCTGCCCTACACGGTGGGTCTTTAGTGGTACTGGGCTCGAACCCATGACAAAGCAAGCCACGTTCCGATACCAATACCACTCGGCTACCGCGGCCACCTGATGACACTAAAGAACACCGTGTAGAAAAGATGATACACGATGAACCTGTTGACCTTCACGTTCGTTTGTTGCGGAAGTTTAAAGTGCGGGTGCTGCTCACAGATGTAGCCTCGTCACTTGATTGGGGTTCAAAATTAGGAATTCGGCCCCAAAAGGCTCAGAGTATCTAATAAATTAACTAAGGCCTACTGTGCCTGTTTCAGTGTAAGTGATCTTGGGCCCTGAGGTGCAGGAGGCCGCTGTATTCTAGTGGTCAAGATATCGGATTGTGGCTGGCATGTCTCGAGTTCGAGCCCGGTACCACTAAAACCCGCCGTGTAGGGAAGCGAGGCACGTTAAGTCTGTCGAAAACTCAAACGTCCTACCGTTGGTGTGGTAGTTAGGAGAGGGGTGCCAGCTCAGGTGTCGTCCTCGTCACCTGACTATGGTTCAAAATAACGAGGTCCATCACCAAAAGTTCTCGTGTAGCTGAACAGTGTGACATTAATATTCACTCACTCACTGAGGTGCGTGAGTCACCGGTCAGGTGGTCAGTCTGACGTGAAACCCCCAGTGTTTAGTTCCCAAGTAAGCTTGGTACTCCTTTATCGACCCACTGAAGAGATGAAAGGCTGAGTCGACCTTGCTGAGCCCGGGGTTTTAACTTCGGATCTGTGGTGTGGGAGCGCGATGCACTACCATTCAGCCACTGGGCTTCAGAGTACCTAATATATAAACCACTAAAATGATCCACTACTAATTTTAAATAACATCGTATTGAATCAATGCAACATGAAATGGATTTGTCACCCGAGTGCGGTTCGCGACTCCACCATAGTGACGCGCGTGCGTGCCTCATTCCCCAAACTTCCACATCACATCACTTTAAAATCCCATTTGGAATTCAAATTTTGTGGCAGCGGTAGTCTAGTGGTTATTTCGAATTCGTGGCTAGCGTGTCTCGGGTTCGAGTCCTGGTGCTACTGAAGACCCGCTGTGAAGAGAGGATTGCTGCATGTTAAATTTGTTGAGCTCAAAGTCCTTCTGTTCGCAAAAGATGGTAATTTGAAGAGTGGGATGCCAGCTCAGGTGTCGTCCTCGTCATCTGACCGAGGGTCAAAATTTTGTGGTCAGTCACCAATAGCTCTCATATTGCTAAGCTGTTTTCGCCCCATGCAAGAGCGTGAACTCGACGCGGAGCACATTTTCGAACAGAAAAGTGCCCCAATGTTTATAAAAAATTGTCACTCATACATTCGTTTTTAAAGTTTCGAAATATTTCATACATAATTTATCCTTTTAACATGTGCATTACGGTATAGGAGACATTTGATGAAATCAATGGGATTCTCTACAGGAATGTTGAGATCTGAAATTAACCGAGGAGAGCTTCGCAGTGCGCTTATGGATTGGATTCTCCATGGGAAAGACGGTGCTCAACAGAATTCAAATTCCATTCGTGTTTATGTTATGCTTTGTAATTTAGATGATGTCATACATAACATTCATTAATACGAGTGCGTAATTCCAGGAACCATTCGAATAACAATGCGAAGTAAAATTTTTAATCACATTCAAGTTTGTTGACGGGTGAGTGAGTGATTGAATATTAACGTCGCACTGTTCAGCTACACGAGGGCTTTGGGCGACGTCATTTTGAACCATGGTCAAGTGACGTGGACGACACCTGAGCTGGCACCCCCTCTCCTAACTACCACACCAATGGGAGGACGTTTCAGCTCTCGACAGATTTTACGGGCATCGCTGCCCTACACGGCGGGTCTTTAGTGGTGCTGGGCTCGAACTCGTGACAAGGCAAGCCACGACCTGATACCTATACCACTCGGCTACAGTGGCCACAAGTCTGTTGACGGAATCTCGATGTCGTAAATTAATCCTCCAATTCCGTGAAAAGAAGCAATTGATAAAATGTATTTATTACTATTTACGAACACAATTTTCCGTAGTAAAAGCCCAATCTTTACCCCGAATTTTTACTTTATACAATTCAAAAAATTTATTGTTAAAACTTCACATACATGTTATGTAAGTACATTTTTTATTTGTATGCATCCGGATATATTTTATACAAGAGAAACAAAAAAATGTACAAAATCTTTTATTTGTAACAAACATTATATAAACAAGAAAATGAGCAATACTAATACAAAATATGTACTCAAACTTACGTAATTCTTAAAAAAAAATACCAAAACCATAATGTTATATAAGATACTAATCTAGTAATGAAAATGATAAATTGTACAGTTATTCAACAAAACGTTCTGAAGTCTACTATAATAATAATTTTCTTCAGAATTTTTGTTCTAGATTTGTAATTAAACCCATTAAATATATTCGAAACTATTCAAAATTATCTATAATCTCGAACTGAAGGTAATTCAGGAACTTTCAGAAGTATTTTCGTTAAATTATTTAAAAAAATTTTGATTTTCGCCGTACATAATTTTCTACGAATTTTTATTTTTCATCATTGTGTTAAGCCTATGCTCATTTTAATAACTAACCTATAAGCTATAAATTGAATGTTTTGTTTATCCGTTTAAGCAATAGAATATTTGGTATGTTTTTCAAATAAAATTACCATTTTCTTTTCTTTCCATTCAGATAACTTTAAAAAACAAATGATAAAACCTACAAAAGTGCATTAATAAATTTTTTTAAGGGAAGTTATACATAAAAAAAAAAAAAAAATTCGTTAGATATAATTGAAGTTGCCTTACTTAGAAGTAGCACAATTTGAAAACAATAGAATTAATTAGCTGTAATTTGTAGATTTCTCGGCAGTTTTCTTAAAAGTAACAATTTCATAAATCGAAAGAAATATATCTGTAAGAATAACAAACTTTAATTCTTCCGTGAATGACTAGTGATGTAATTTATGACGAAGTTGATCATTCCAAAACAGAAAGAAATGATTCCAATCCAAAAGAACGTTGTTCTTCCACCAAAAACTCGAAATCCGTAACCGCCGAGCAAACTTCCAGTTGCCACACCTTAGAAGAAGAAAAAATAACAATATTACATAACGTTTTTAAAAAGGCTGTTCATAAAATTATTATTTATTTCACATTTTCACGAGCTCATCTGAGGAGAAATTAAAAAATTTAATTCTAAACTAAACTAATTTCAATTTGCAAGACTTAGTAATTGTTATTTATCATTAAATAACAATTACTAAGCTTTCCATACTAAGCAATAAGCCTAATATGTAAATATAAGTGTTGCCCAAATGAAAAGTGGACATACGAGATTGTGTCAAAAGGATTGCAGCTATAGCACAGCCTCCAAACATGGAGACGAAGGACTGTAGGAAGTGTACAGCGCATAAGATGTTTAACTGGGAAGCCTGTTAGTGGTAGAGGAAAATAAATCGAAAGTAAAATCATGCCATATAAGGATGAGTTCAGACCGGATCAATGAGTGGTAGTACTGTTTTTGATTGCAGGAAGTGAGTTTAATGCGGATACCTATCGACTAATGGTAGTAGTCTATAGCAAACACTGTTTAGGTTGAACGCGTTGAAACAGTTGTAAAAGTTTTCTGGAAGGGTAGTGAACGATATCGGATCTCCATGACAATGTCCGACCATACGTCTCCCGTGAAACCAAGGCAATCTTCAAAAATCCATTGGGAAATGTTAGAACATCCACCGTACAATCCAGATTTGTCACGCTGAGACTTCTAGGCTTTTTTAAACCATTTAAGACAGTTTTGCGTTTCTATTTGGACGATGAAGTTAAGGAAGCTGGGCATGACCTCACTCTAGAGTGAGTGAGTTTTGGGTTTTATGGCGCAAGAGCCAATTTAGGCTAAGCAGCGTCAAACATATTTTAAGATAATTAAAGTACAAAATTGTAAAGTAGCATTATAAAAACAGGTTTAAAAATATGTGAAATCCCAGATTGTGTATAAAAAGTTAGTTTTAAAAGTAGTGAGTGAGTAAGTGTGAATTTTGGGTTTATTGGCGCAAGAGCCATTTTTGGCCAAACTGCGCCAAACATTGGTAAAAACATTAAAAGTATAAATTCACTAAAAAGTTTGATTAGATTTTAGTTTAAAACAGGTAAAATCTCAATTGAATGTAAAAGTCATTTTTAATGAGTTAAAAAATAGGCATTAGTGGGGAAAATCCCCACGAAGTTCGGTACTAATTGTAAAAAAGTTGCTTTCTACTTCTGGTAGGGGTTAAAAGTAGTGATCCTTTCCAATATTGTTTCTCGTCTTTTTCTACAAGATCAGGATTCGGTACAATTTCATCTTCCTCCACGTCATAAGTAATCATATCTTCATCCGTGGTGTATTCTTCAGGGGCTGGTTTTCTTCGTCTATGTGGAGCCATCTTAATCTCTATTATTGCATCATTCATTTTGTTCAGTAATTCTTTTTTTCTTTTCCTTGCTCGAGCGTTTGATATTTTCTTGGTATCCTGTGCTGTATTAGAATCGGAGGGTGTTTGAATAGCGAACTTGGATGAGGAAGTGGGTATGATTGAGGAAGATGATTCAAAACGGGTAAACATTTTATTGGTGGAAGCTGCGTCATTAGATGTAGGAATAGGTGGTTGAGGCTCTGAGTTAGTAGCTGCTATTGAAGAGGTGGATGGCAGGAGTTTGGCTTAGGTTGAAGATTATCTAGAAACACCAGGAGTAGATATTGATATATTTGGTCTTAGCTTCGATAAAAGTGGTTCAAGTAATTTTAAGGGTGTGGACACTTTATTTTTGTTATATTTTCATCTGTTTGGGTAGAATTATTTAAAGTAGAGGATTTGGCAGCTTGAGCGTATGTTTGAGATAACTGTGGGACTATTAATTTACGTGCTTCTGGATAAGAAATATTTTTATTTGTTTTTATTTCCTGTATTTGTTTCTCTTTCCATTTAGGGCATATTTTGGAAACTGAAGGATGAGGTTGTGAGCAGTTTATACATTTTGGCTTTAGAATGCAATCTGTGAAATCATGTCCAGTAGACGCACATCTAGAGCATATCTGTTGACCGCGGCAGGATGTTTGCGAAAGTCCGAACCTCTGGCACTTGAAACAGTGCAGAACATTCGGAATGTACGGGCGAATTCTGCAGTTAAGGTAGCCGACTTATTGTTGACGGTAATTTAGGGATATAAAAATTTAAGATTATATGTTTGGCAGGAATTATTAATGCATCTCTTTTTATTGTTAATCTTCTGACCTGGATTAAACCTTGACCCGAGAATCCATCAAGGATTTTAGCATCAGTAGTGGTTAACAGGTCAGGTTCAGAAATGACACCGCGGCAACAGTTAAGGGTTTTATAAGGACATATTATTACAGGTGAATCCAAAAATGTTTTTGCAGGAAGAAAATACTTTGTATAGTAGAGAGTATTTCAATTAGTAGATCACCGGATCGCAATCTTGTAACAGACTTCGGTTCACTACCTATTCCTACTAGAGCCGTTAGTATAGCAAAAGGCGATTTGGAAGACATTTCATTGTTTGGAAGATAAATTAGTAAAAATCTTGTATTCGTGGAAATCTGGTCAATGTTAAGGTTTGGTACTACAAGGCCTTTACCCGGGCACAGCAGCATTGAATCCATAAGCGTGTAATACAACTTCGTCCTCGCGTGCCTCGACCCACCACGGAGTCCAACAAGGGAGGCAGTGTGCAAGTCAACTGACAATAGTCAGGTACGGCGCTTACTTGGAGTACACCTGGAATATAGTACTACAGCATCAGGGCGAGGATTCAACGGATAAATCCGCCACCCCTTATCTGCAGCACTAACCCTACAGTAGTGTTTCTTCGGGGACAACAAAGAGAGGTACCACCAGCCGATTGACAGGAGCGGGCTCCCTCCTGCCATCCGTTTACAGTGAAGCGTGGGCCAAAGGGAACGCACAGGATTCCCAGAACACCATTTTCTCCTCCTTACGGGAGGAAGCATACGGCAAACGTGCGGGTTGACAAACCAACTGTGTATGTCGAAAATAAAGTAACATAATCAAAATATTGAAAGAAATATACGAAAAAGAAATTAAATTAACGCAATACAAAATGTAAACCATAATATGTATGTTAGTAATAAAACTTGAGCTTTTTCACTAGAAAAAACTAAATTTGAACAAAGTTCATTTTGCAACATAGGTCTGTGGTCTGGACGGGAAAAGAAGAAAAGGAGAAATGGGATGACGAGAAGGTCGAAAATAGAGAAGCATCACTAGGGTACCCCGGGTTCGTGACACCCGAGTTTACCAAAGACAGTAAATCCCTTGGGAAAAGGAAAATATCACTAGGGCACCTCGAGATTGTGACACCCGCATTCACCTAATGGCGGTGAGCCCCCTGATTGAAGTTTTAAAAGCAGAAGAAATTAAGTACGGAGTGGGAGAGCTCTGGATGGTACATAGAGGGATGTGAATATATATAAGCCTCCAGGCACAGATGATCCCTCCGTGTCTTTCCGCACACAACCATACCGACTTATCTTTGTTATGTGACAAGGCTTCAAGAAAGTCTCTTGAAGTGCTACACACACTGGTTGATACTTATGTATAATGTCTTTGACGTCATCTGTATGTGATCTACAGCCATGACAGTTCCACGAAATCAGGGAAGTTATTTTTTGGGTGAACTTGGCGAAAGGGTCCCTGTCAAGAGATTAGCTGCCCCTTGTTTAAAATCAGCCTCTAAAAAGCTTTCATATTCCTCGGACGCCAGATCTGTAACGTAATCCGTGTCAGAACGGTTAGCGCTTGTGTCCATGTCATCCTAGGCTTGAAAAGTTTTCCGTCTCCGATATCTTTTGGAGCTGGAAGACCATTTATAGAGGGAATCTTCTTCCCTTGCAATGTTCAAAGTAATGTTTTTTTAGTGTTTTTCTTTAAAATCGTCGTAGGTTTTACATTCCTTAAGTTTGTTTTTTTACCATCATTTCGGGGGCCATGTGCCTGAGATGGTTGTTCTTTAGTTTTCTCTTTTGCATCAGACACGGAAGTTGGTGGCATAGGATCTGATATTGCAGATACTGTTGAAGAGATGGATGGCAAGAGTTGTGCTTGGGCTGAAGATGATGTGGTAACAGCAGGAGAAGATAGGGAGGAGATGAAAGCGGTGGCAGTAAATTTAAAGGTGGACATTTTATTTTAGTGAGGTTTTCATCTGTCTGTGTTGTAACGGATATTGGTGAAGATTTAGTAGCTTGGGCATATGTTTGGGATATCTGATGGGGTATTAGTTTTCTAGCTTCAATGTAAGATATATCATTGTTATATAGTTTTGATTTCTTGTATTTTTTTCTCTAATTTCAATTTAAGGCATAGTTTAGAATTTGATGAATAGGTCTTTGAACAGTTAATGCATTTTGGCTCTAGAATGCAGTCAGTAGAAGAATTTCCAGCAGACGCACATCTAGAGCAAGTCAGTAGTCCATGGCAAGAAGATTGCGAATGTCCGAACCTGTGGCACTTAAAATAGCGTAGAGGATTCGGAATGTATGGGCTAAAAATACAGTTTAGGTATCCGGCTTTAATTGTTGTGGGTTGTTTAGGTCTATTAAAAGTTAGAATCAAATGTTTTGTTGGGGAACAGAAGCCTCTTTTTTTATTGTTATTCTTCTAACCTGGATCACACCCTGAACAGAAAATCCATCGAGGATTTCTGCTTCTGGGATGGTCAACAGATCAGATCAGATTCTGAAATTACACCTCTGAAGAAATTGAGTTTTGTGCAGACTTATCGTTACCGGAGAATCTAGAAAGGATTTGGCAAGTAGGAACGACTTTGTAAAGTGCAGCTTGTTTCGACCAGTAGGTCACGAGGATCGTAAACGTTTTACAGGTTTAGGTTCACCAACTATTCCTATTAGAGCTTTATTAATTGCAAATGGCGATTTTTTTAACATACCATCGTCTGGTGAGGATATAAGTAAAACTCTGGTATGCGCATCAATATTATCAACGTTAGGTTTGGGTAACACAAGGCCTTTACCCGGAGACAGCCGATTTGGATCCCTATGCGCGAAAAAACTTCGTCCTGGCGTGCCTCCACCCAACATGGAGTCCAACAAGAGAGGCAATGTGCCGGTCATCTGGCAAAACCCTGGCACGGTGCTTACCTGGAGTATACCCAGAATATAATGCTACAGCATCAGGACGAGGATCCAACGGGTAAACCCGCCCTCCCTTATCTGCAGCACTAAACCTACAGCAGTGTCTCTTCGGGGTCACTAAAGAGATGTACCACCAGCCGATTGACAGGAGCGGGCTCACTCCTGCCACCCGTCTACAGTGAAGCGTGGGCCAAAGCGAACGCAGAGGTATCCCCAGGCCTCTATTCTCCTCCTTACAGGAGAATAGTGGGCCAAAGGAAACGCAAAGGATCCCCAGAACACCGTTTCCCTCCTTATGGGACGCCGCATACGGCAAACATGGGATTGGCAAACCAACAGTGTTAGTCGAACACAAATAAAGCAGAAAAATCAAAAGATTTAAAGAAATATACGAATAAGAAATTAAAATAACGCAATAGAAAATGAAAACCAAAATATGTTCATGATAAATAGTTTTCTCATATGAAAAAACTAATTAATAAACGAACAAAGTTAATTCTATGATATTTGCCTGTGGTCTCGACGTGTAAAGAAAAGTGAAAATTGAATGACGAGAAAGAGGTTCGAAAATAGAGGAGGATCACTAGGGTTCCCCGGGTTCGTGAAGCCCGTGTTTACCAAAGATATAAAACCCCTTTGGAAAAGGAAAAGATCACTAGGGTACCTCGGGAGTGTGACATCCGTACTCGCCTAAAGAAGGTGAGCCCCCTGAGGTCTCACTCTAGATAGATCGTGACGGATTCTTGATAGACCTTCTGCCGAAACGATAGGGCCTGTGTTTGGCCCCAAGAGCGATTTGTTTTTGGATTTCCAATAAAATCATTCTTTTTTTTTGAACTTGTCCACTTTTCTCTCCCATGTGGAAAACCCTTATATTAAAATTATTTCTTCATTTTTATACACATTCTAATTTTAGTTTCGTAAAATATATTTATTTGTTTTTCCAAACATTGAAACTCAATTTCTAAAACTCTGAATCTATATAATACAATAACTATTCTATTTTAAAACTGTTTGCTTTATCTTAATTAGAAAAAAAATATAAATAGAAGTGTGTAAATGTTAAAAGTAAAGATGTTACCACAAAATTACAAATTATGGTAAGAATATTAACATTTCCTACTTCGATTAGTTTTATATTTAACTACACTAAGTTGAGGATTAACAAATATTTTAAGGAGGCAGCCCTTTTCATTGAGTCGAAATAAGACTTCATCTTCCTATAGAACTTTTGGTATGGTGTGGGAGTTAGGAAAGGGGGTGTTGGCATAGTTGTCGTCCACGTCACTTGACTATGGCTCCAAAATTACGTGGTCTGTCACCAAAAGCTCTTGTGTAACTGAACAGTGCGATGTTAATATTCACTCACTCCTATAGAACTTTGTCCTTGTGCCATAGTAGACATTGAGTCATTCGTTGGAGTCCTAGTATCACTGAAGACTTTCCGTGTATATGTATGGATGCACGTCAAATATATCGAGATTCAAATTGCTCACGTTGGCACGGTATGGAAATGTAGAGTGGGGTGGCAGCTAAGATTTTGACCTCGTTACTTGACCGAATTTTACCATTGTGAGGTCCATCGCCTAGCCCTCGTACCGTTTCAAATTGCGACAGCAATAAAAAAAACTCGGATCAAATTTATCATATAATTGTTTGTTCCTTAAATTTATCCGAAAGTAAAAATAAATATTTAAATATAAAGCTACCACATGATTGAAAAGAATCGAATATTCCATAGTATCATTAGGCAGTATCGCTAGTTTTGACAGTTCTTTAAGAAAACTGTACTTTGTATTTGGAAAGCTATGTTTTGCGTGAATATAGATCAAGGGTGGTGACCCCCCCTTTATGGATTAACATGCTCTTTTTTCTGTTGAAATGTTTAATGAGGTACAGACGTGCCATCAAATAATTTTGACTTGTGATTATTGGGAAAATAATAAAACTAAATATTATCAACTCAAAACTCTTTATTTACTACTTAAAAATATATTTTTCACTGTACTGTTGTAAATGTTTTAGTTTTACAAGTAATTCAAATTAAAATAACATTAATGTGATTTCTGTTGTTGCAAATTAGATGACAAATAAATTATGTTGGGATTGTAAGACTATAACGAACTAGTGCGCTCCCCGCCTCCTCACGCACCACGACAGACCCCTCGCGTTTGTTCGTTGTACTTCATAGTGAACTATGTTTCTTTGAACTAAAATTCAAACCTTTTTCATCGGTGGTGTGCCCAAAATATTGCATCGCGTGCCATTCGTTTGCCATCCTTAGTATGGATTAATTTTTAAAATTAGCTTCCAAGTTTTGAATTCTTAATCACAATCTCTTCGCTGAGAACATTTTTTTATTTAAATTCTAAAAACAAGGTTCTAGTCATTTTCTTAACTTTTTATTTTGTTTACTCAGGAAGATGAAATAAAAATGACACAGGTAAAATTCACACAAAGCCTTAAAAATGCACGAAACACTTACCTAATCCTTCAAATGTCCCACTTGCTAATCCTTGCACTGTAGCCTCAGTCCCTTCAGGCGCAATGGTTTTCGCATAAGATGCCATCGCGGTGTAAAAGCTACCAAAACAAGGTCCCTGGAGGAACTCGATGGGTGGACCCCACCATGGATTGATCAAGAAAGAATAACACAGAAACTTGAATCCATGTGCCGCAAAAGACATAGTAAACGTGTTCACGTGTCCAATCTTCGTAATGATCCACCCGGCAAAAAAGAAAAATGGCAGTTCCCCCAGAAAGCACTGGATGGCCGATGTACATCCTAAAACAAGCTGGCTTGCATTTAGTGTTCTCAAGTACCAAAAAATATACGATCTTCCTATCCCTATGAAAATACCAACAAAATATACTTGCATAACAAATAGTATGATCCTGGGTTTTACCACAAGTTGACCGACATCTTTAAAAATATTTTTGGATGCTTTAACGTCCTTGAGCTTCAATTTTGATATCACCATTAGATCCATTACGAAAAGCACTGCTAACATGTAAAACCCTGGTGAGAAATTGTATTTGCCTGATTCGTGTGTGAATACTTGATTCAAGAAACCGGCCAATAAAGCAAAAGATCCCCAACCTACAGTTCCCCACATGCGTTGCCTGCCATACAATTCTGAATGTGCTCCGAGAGCATTGAAACAAGCTGCATCGGACAAGCTAACAATAGATCCCATACAAATGTAAAGGAGGGCAGTAAAAATACTTAGTAAACTTAGCTGTAGAAACGGATTTTCTGGCGTATTATTAGCGGCTTCAAACAATCGACTGCAATCAGTTGCATTTTCATCAGTACATACTCTTATTGCTTCTTCCCAACACTTTGGGGGAAGGTTTGAACTGTAATTTGTTCCATTTTGAATGCCAAGGTGTTCCACATAGGAAACATTTTCTTTGTCACAAAACGCTCCATCGAACACACAAGGATTACAAGAAAGAATACAGTCTTTACCAGCGGGAAAAAAATTTGTTTCAAATTCTTTTCGATATTGTACAAGATAAGTTGCGTTCTGAAGGCAAAGCAGGGAAGTGGGGGAAGAATTCATTGTAGGAGATGGAATGGAGTTCAAACCCATGTCTACCGCGATGTCGATGAGAACTAGTGTCATTAGCACTGTCTTCATCTTTTGGAGACGATCCACCAGACTTCCCAGCAAGGGCCTTGACAGGACGGTGAAGCAGCAGAGAATGGCCAGAATGATTCCAATGGCATCCGCTGAGATACCCATTTGCTTGGCGTACACCGTGATGAAAGGGACTACTCCTGCATGAGCTGAAACGTATATATTGATTTATTTCAAAGAAAGAGTAATATAAGTTTTACTTGAAATAGTGTATTCGAATAAGTAGTATGAAGTGTTTCCATAAAAATTGTAATTTTCAAATACGAGGAAGTTCCAAAAGTTAGTTTTATTTATTTATTTATTTATTTATTATTTTTTGCACACGAAGCTTTATTGCCGAAAAAATTACATCATGACATCATGAACTATGCACCTCTTACACCATTTTTTTGAGTTAATCACCACCGACATCGAATTATTTATTTTCGCGTATAAATAGTTTGAAGAAACCCCTCCAAAATGAAACTCAATGCTCTGTGAGTGAGTAAATGTTAGGTTTTATGGCGCAAGAGCCAATTTTAACTAAAGTGCGCTATACATTCGTTAAAACATTAAAAGTGTAAAATGGGTAAAAATGTTTATAAAAAGATTTGGAGTAATAAAATGTAATGTCTTTTAAAATCGGTTTTAAAAATCAGTTCTAAAATTAAAAAATAAACATATCTTGGTGAGGATTTCCCCCACCAAGTCCGACAAGAATGATTTCAAAATGTTACTTCCTGTATCTGGTCGGGGTTAATATGATCGTGTTGTATCTTCTTTTAATTCTTTCCTTTGATAAATCATCATATTGTCATCTTCATAAGAGCAAAATTATTCGAAGGAATAATACGCGTTATTAGGTTTTATAATTACCTTTCTCTTGCAAGGGATATTATCATCCCCTTCGACATAATCTGGAGTAGACTCAAGCTCATTCTCAACATCATATTATATCTTCATCCGTTGTGTATTCAACAGGTGCCGATTTCATAGGCTCACAAGGAGCCATCTCAATTTCCATTTGGTTTTATATCGTTAGATCTGTTTTTAGGAGGTCGTTTTCTCCCACGGGGTTTTGAAGTTTGTTTTGTATCCTGGGATGTAGCAGGTATGGCACTGGATGCAGTGGCGGTAGCCTCAAGAACAGGACATGCTGTGCATGAGGAAGATGCAGCAGAGATAAATAAACTATTAGATGAGGTAGGAGCAGTATCTCTTAAAGGAATAGGTGGCTGAGATTCTGATGACAATGTAACTGTGACAAAAGATGTGGAAGGAAGCAGTTTTGCTTGAATTGAGGATGATGATTCAGAAATAGCAGGTATGGATATTAATGTATTTGGTTTAGGGAGGGATAAAAGTGGTTGGAGTAATTTTAATGGTGGGCATTTTATTTTTGTGATATTTTGATTTGTTTGTTTGGAATTGCTTACAATTGAGGGTTTTGCAGCATGGGTATAGGTTTGGACTAATTGTGGCACTATTAGTTTTCGGGCTTCTACATATGATATATTTTTATTAGTTTTGATTTCCTGAATTTCTTTTTTAGTTCTCCACTTGGGGCAGAGTTCTGAATCAGCGGAACGGGCTTGATAGCAATTGATACATTCAGGCTCTAGAATGCAATCTGTGGAAGCATGTCCAACAGATTCACATCTAGAGCAAGTTATCGACGGCAGAATGTTTGCGAATATCCGAACCTGAGGATTGAAACAGCGCAGAGGATTCGGAATATATGGGCGAATTTTACTTTTAAGGTAGCCGGGTTTTATTGTTGTCGGTAATTTGGGACGATTAAAAGTTAAGATTATATGTTTGATAGGAGTTATTAATGTATCTATCTTTTATCGTTATTCTTCTGACCATAGATTACACCCTGACTCGAGAATCCATCAAGGATTTCCACATCAGTAGTGGTCAACAGGTCAGGTTCAGAAAAGATACCTCGACAAGAGTTAGGGGATTTGAGTGGAACTATAGAAACAGGAATATCTAGAAAGGATATCGCTAGAAAAACACTTTGTTTGAAAAGCGGAACTTTGTTTAAAGAGCGGAACTCGTTTCAATTAGTAGATCCCCTGAACGCAATCGTTTGACTGATTTCGGTTCGCCACCTATTCCGATTTGGCAGTGCTTCTCAAACTTTCAATACTGGCGCTCCCCTTTTCAATAAGAATTTTTATCGCGCCCCCTTATACATTAATAATGTACTGAATGCAATTATAATGCACTTTGATGCTAAAGCTACAATAGGCGATCTTAATTATAAACCATACAAATTATTAACATAATTTTTTAATTTTGTATACTACTTTTAAGCAAAAATAAATAAATAAAATAATAGGATAATTATGTTAGATTTCCTTTCTCTAATTTTTAAATTGAACATATTGCAAAATCTGGTGGCTGCTTAGAAGACAAAATATAGATATCCGCTAAGTATAGAAAAAGAATTTAGAGAGTCAATTTCTAATCATAAGCATTCCTTATAAAAACTTTGCTTTGCAAGACAAGCCCATGGAAGTCGTTAAAAAAATACTTATTAAACTTGTTCTTAATGTAGTATTAATTAATCAGTTATAAAATACTCTGTGCAGCACTGATACATTAAAAGTATACCGTCTGAAGTGCCCGCTCTATGCACGAGTTCATTTGTAAGAAAATAAAACATTGATTTAATAGCTGAATTGTAAGGAGAGCAAAGCCAAGTGCTCGACAATGTTTACAAAAATGTAAAATGATATTTTTAAAATGGTTGCTCAAATTATAATTAGTTTTAAGCGAATTGTAATTTTAAGCCTCTCAGATTAGCATTTATAATTGATGTTAAATAATGATGAATAATATAAATTTCCGATGAAGAAAAATTGTATTATTTTTAATATTTAAAGCGAAAAGACTTTAACATGTTTTAACCCGCGAGCGGGCACGCACTCGATACGGTCAAACGGGGTTATTGAGTCACCCCAATCCTTTTTTTAGAATTATTTTATTGTACACGATACAAATCTTGATTCCAGTGAATAATTTAACTAAGAGAAAGTTTACTTACCTACTTTCAAGAACTTTTCAATTTTTCTTTGGTAACAAATAAACAGTTTTGCCAGAATTAACGATTTCGTAATTTGTGTGTCCCGCGCGACCTCTTACGGGTAAAAATTGTATTCATTATATTATGTATGTTACTGCTAAAAAAATTGTCTAAAACGTTTTTTTTGTGCATGGAAAATAGCGCAAAAGGGAAATACATTACTTACAACTTCCCTAAATGAGAAACAAACACGTAAGAGAGGGGTCATAACTAACTGTACCAATAACTTAGAAGACCATACAAATTACAGCTATAATGTGCAGTATTTCAAAAATAATGACAGTGATGAATTTTTTATGTTCCTAAAATTTCTTCGATTCTGGGTCTGGGATCTGTTTTTTCTCTGAAAGAGTTATATGTTAGGCTTCAAAAGAAAGCGTAGTAAAAACATCTCTCATATTGGGATTACAGCAAATCAAATAAAAGTTTTTTTATTTGGTTATAGGATCAAAGATAGCTAATTAGATATTGAAGAAGTTTTTATTTTTGATGACTTAATATCGCGTGCCTATAAATTATATCCGAGTAAAAGTACATTTTTTATTATGTCTGAAAGTATTTTGTTTTAATTCATTTCAGTAAATTAATTATTTTTAAATCTTCTATTTTCGATATGCTCGCACCCCCCTCGTAAGGTTATCACGCCCCCCAGGGGGTGCGCCCCACAGTTTGAGAAACACTGCGATAAGGGCTTTGTGGATAGAAAATGGCGATTTCTTTGACAATTCATTATTCGGTAAGGAAATTAGTAGGAATCTTGAATTCGTTGATATTTCATCGACGTTTTGAGTGGATAAAGCAAGGCCTTTACCCGGGCACAGCAGCATTGGATTTATAAACGCGAAAAAAACTTCGTCCTGCCGTGCCTCCACCCACCACGGAGTCCAACAAGGGAGGCAGTGTGCCGGTCATCTGGTAAAAACCAGGCACGGTGCTTACCTGGAGTACACCCAGAATATAATGTTACAGCATCAGGGTGAGGATCCAACGGGTAAACCCGACATCCCTTATCTGCAGCACTAACCCTACAGCAGTGTCTCTTCGGAGACACCGAAGAGAGATACCACCAGTCGATTGACAGGAGCGGGCTCACTCCTGCCACCCGTCTACAGTGAAGCGTGGGCCAAAGCGAACGCAGAGGTATCCCCAGGCCTCTATTCTCCTCCTTACAGGAGAATAGTGGGCCAAAGGAAACGCAAAGGATCCCCAGAACACCGTTTCCCTCCTTATGGGACGCCGCACACGGCAAACATGGGATTGGCAAACCAACAGTGTTAGTCGAACACAAATAAAGCAGCAAAATCAAAGTATTTTTAGAAATATACGAAAATGAAACTAAATTAATGCAATACAAAATGTAAACTAAAATATGTTAATGATAAATTGTAACATTTCGCCTAAGAAAAATGCTTTGAAATGTATTTATTTCATAATGTTTTTTTGTGGTCGTTACGTGAAAATCTGTGACCTATACGGGAAAAGAAAGAAAGGATAAATTGAATGACGAGAAAGAGGGTCGAAAATATAGAGAAGGATCACTAAGGTACCCCGGGGGCGTTACACCCGTGTTTACTAAAGATAGTAAACGCCTTGGGAGAAGGAAAATATCATTAGGGTACCTCGAGATTGTGACACTCGTACTTACCTAAAGAAGGTGAGCCCCAGAGGGGCTCAATGCCCTGTAATGGAAGGAATTCTTGCACGGACTTCTCCATCTCAGTACTGTTTTGTGAGGATTTTTTTATCTTTGGTGAATGTTGATGCTTCCACGTTATAGAGGTACATTATGCCTTGTACTCTAGCAGTGTTGTTTTCAGTTGTGCATCCTGAGGGATGTCTATTTCAATCTTCATCTTCCACATTCTGCCTTCCTTCATTGAACATGAATTATTAGTGACCAGCCATTTGACGAGACATGAACTCTTCACCTTACACCAGGGATGTCAGACTCTCAGGCCGCATGCAGCCTACAACGAACATTTTTGCAGCCCGGCCAGGGTATCGGTGCACAATATGTAAAAAAATACCAAATTTTCTCCCGAAATAGGAAAGATGGTGAAAGAGAGGAGACATGTCAAGTGTCAGGACATAGATAAAAGAACAAGAAAAATTTAATGTCTATGTTTATTATAATGTATTATTCGAAATAAACTTTCATTTCTGTGAATATTAATTTTTTTGCGGCCCACCTAAAGATAAACCTTGTATGTATGGCCCAAGTTATTCTTTGAATTTGACACCCTCGCCATACACTGTAGGCGTCCTTGGACGATGGAAAAACTAATCCCACGCGCCCATTCATACTGGATAGCAGTACGCGCTTCCATTGGCTGCCATACTGTGAGCACATATGTCTGTCTACCATCGTGATTTGTTCTCGTTAACTTAGGGCACGCCTACCTACTACTTTCTCTTCGCCGCTCTGCGTTGATCGGGGTAACCTAGGGGTCAAGGTAACGGACTCGTGGACAGCGTGTCATGAGTTCGAGCCTAGTACCACTGAAGATCCACCGTGTATGTGGCAATGCACGTTGTATCTGTCGAGGCTCAAACTCCTCCCGCTGTGAAAATTGATTGAGGGGGGCGGGTGCTAGCGAAAGTGCCGTCCTCGTCATTTGACCATGCTTCAAAATGACGAGGTCCGTCGCCAAAAGCCAACGAGTAGTTGAATAGTGAGACGTTAATATTCACTCACTCTGCGCTCTCTGTATCAATCATTCTACTGATCCTCCTTTAATCGTTTAACGAGCATTGAAAGTAGTTTCATCTGGTGTACTACGTTACCTTTAAAAAAAAGAAGAATTAAACTTATTTTTGGAATGTCCCTCCCTTTTACACAGTCGTTAAAAATGACACAGTCTTAATACCTTTTCGTGATTTTCATCGCATGTGGAAAATGTTAAATAACACAGTTAATTAAAATAAATAGAATGCTTCATAGCGTCTACTTTTGCATAACTGTTTATTTCATCGTTCTGTCTTCAAATTCTGCTTCTCAGTTTTGGGGTTTTGAAACATTGGTCCCAAACGTTGGGAAAAAAATCTTTATACAATTTTTCAAAGGTGTTTATTATGATCAATAGATTATTTTTTCATGGTTTTCCTCCGTAGTTCTTTTTTTCATAGTTTCATATTTTCAATCAAAAAAATCGAACATTCAGAAATAAGAAGTATTTTTAATTGCTTACGGTAAGACATTTTTTATTCATTATTTAACAAAAATAGATATAATTTAATATATTTTTTAAAAAATTAAGCAGTATATTGTTTTATTTCATTCATAACTAACTTATTTATTATACGATAAAATCGTACTTTTTACTTTTGAATAAAACTAGATTAGTTTTGCAAATTATTAATCGAAAATAGAAATTTTGAGAAATCACAGGAAAAAGAAAAAAAAGAGCTTTATACTAGAAAAAGCCCGTTCAACGCCGGGCTAAATGGAGGGGAAAACAACCTGTCTGAAAAGGCAAAAAGCGGAAGAAATTTCGGAAAATAAAATTTTAATGACATAAATATATAGAATTCTCTCACATTGCGCATGCACACTCTGAAGTACTAGCGTCGAGAGAGGAATGGAAATTTCCATGGGGATAAAGTTATACTCAGGGAAAAGTCCCGTGCAACACCTGGCTAGGCGGAGGAAAATAGACCCTTCTGTCGAAGCAAGGGTGTGAAAGAAATTTCAAAAAATGAAATTTTAATGACACTAATATAGAAATCACAAACACACCAGGAAATGCTGACTTTGAGATGGGAAAGGGAAACTCCATGTGCAATAAATTATGCACTCAAAAATGCATGACCAATACAGCTAGTAAAATCTTAAGGTATCCGACTACGTTTAGAAACGTAATTTTTCAAAAGCCTACAAACAAATATTTTTAATATTTTGTGTCACGTAGATTAAAACACACGTATAAAATTGGCTTAAGAATATTATTATTTATTATTATTAAGAAAATTATATTTTGGGAAAAAATAAACATAGAATTATTTATTTTCGAAACATTCTCCTTTTAAGAAAAATGCTTCTATAATAATAATAATATTTTGCCTTTTGATAGCCAAGAATACTCCAAAAAACCTGAACTACGATTATTGAAAAATTCACATTTTTTTCAGAGTTACTACCAATTGAAACAATGTGTTTTTTTTATTAAAATTTTCCACTCTGATGCATTAAAATAGAGATACATACACTTCTATGCTACATATTTCAAAAACCTAGTTCAGGCTCTGAACAGCTATACATAAGCAAAATGTTATTATCGAAGCATTTTTCTTAAAAAGAATGTTTTCAAAATGAATAATTCTATGTTAGTTTTTCACCAAAATATCACATTTAAATAATTTTTTTATTATAATAATATACTTAAAAGAATTTTATACGTGTATTCTAATCTAAATGACTAAATATTAGAAAAATTTCCGTTAGTACGCTTTTGCAAAATCACGTTCCCGAACGTAGTCGGATACCTTAAATTTAGTAAAAAAGTCACGAGCTTCAAGCATGAATGGATAAATCAGTGATTTGAGTGAATTTTGGGGTTATTGGCGCAAGAGCCAATTTTGGCTAAACTGCGCCACACGTTTGTTAAAACAGTAAAACCATGTAAAAATACAAAGGAAAAATACAAGTACATAAAAATAATTATACATGTGCATGCCTGCATGCACATATATAAAAAAAATAAAGTTTAAGTTAAAACATTTTAAAAAGTCAAATTAAATATAAAAATCCAATTTTCTTTATAAAAGCAAATAGATTTTGGTGGGGAGATTCCCCCACCAAGTCAGATAAGGTTAAAACCGATTTATGAAAAAAGGACATGCGGTGAGAGTTAAAAACGGGACAATCTATTAAAATGTGATGAACAGTGTAAGAGACATTGCATGAAGGACATTCAGGAGCGCGTTCTCCAAACAACAAATGCCTGTGTGTTAAGCGAGTATGGCCAATGCGAAGACGAGTCAATTTGACATCAGTTCTTCGCATTGGCATCACAGGTCATGCTTCTATGACAGGTTTCACGGAGTGCAGTTTGTTATCCAACTGCTGACTCCATGATTCCTGCCAGATCTTAAAAATATGATGCATGATGACGCGCTTCATATCCGATAGCGGAACCGCTAGCGGCAGATGCGTCGTCGCCGACTTTGCCGCGCTGTCCGCTTGCTTGCCTATGATTCCTACGTAACTTGGTAGCCAGCAAAACACGATATCGAGACCCTTGCTCTACAGTCGACTCGTAATGTCGAGTATTGTACATACCACTGGATGGCAGCCATCGTTATAGTTTTTCAAGCACTTCTAGTACACTCATGCTGTCAGTATAGATGCAGTATTTACGGGGCATATTGGAGTCGATTAATTGAAGTGCACGGTAAATGGCGACAGCTTCGGCAGTGAAAACGCTGCTAGAAGTGTCGAGCCTATAACCGTGCATAATATCTTCAATCACGACTCCACAGCCAACGTAATCTGCACGTTTCGAACCATCAGTGTAGATGGCCGAATAACGACTATACTGACTGCGGTGGTAGGCGAAGACGCGTTGAAAAACGACAGGCGCTACAGTGGATTTACTGTAAGTGGCAAAAGGGTTGATATAAAGGAACCGTGGCGTATTCCAAGGTTGGAATAGGAAAAGGTTCCTTTGCTGGATACGCACGTTAGGTAGGTCGAGTTCAGAAATATGAAGCTTCATCCTATCCATAAACGGCCGGATGTTAGACGGCCGTGCATCATAAAGTCTCTTCATGCTGGTACTCATATACACATTCTGCAGAGGATGTGAAGGCACGGACAAGATCTTAAAATAAAACGCAAGAAACAGCTTCCTCCGTCGAAGGTCTAGATTAAGCTGATGACAGTTAACATAAAGACTCTGCACCGGTGATGTGCGAAAAGCACCCGAGCAGATTCTCAGTGCCATATGGTGGACGGGGTCAAGTTTTTGCAGAGTAGAGTTGCACGCTGATCCGTATGCAACACATCCGTAGTCGGTGCGAGAGAGTACGATTGCCTGATACACTCGGAGTAATGATGTTCGATCCGCCCCCAAGAGGTGTTTGACAACACCTTCAAGAGGTTTAAAGACTTTTCACACCTCTTCCGCAATTGTAAAATATGCGGAAGGAAAGTGAGCCGGCGGTCGAAAATTACTCCGAGGAATCGTACGTCGGGAACTACAGGAATTTGTACAGAACGGATGCGTATTTCGGGGTCGGGATGAATACCCATTTGCGGCAAAAGTGCACGCAGCAACTCTTGCTCGCAGAAATACTATGACCGTTGTTGTCGCACCATTTTACAATGTTGTTGACGGCAGTTTGCAACTCCCGTTCAATCAGGCGCATGTCCGAACCTTCACAACTGATCTGTAGATCGTCCACGTATAGTGAAGCCTGTATAGAAGGCGATAAAACATGTAAAATGTGAGAGATATGACATAAAAAGGGTGACACTCAAGATACTCTCCTGAGGAACTCCCTCAGCTTGGGTAAAAGGAGCAGAGAGAGTGCCACCCAGTCGCACTCTAAAAGTACGACGATTTAAAAAATTTTTAATAAAAGTAGGCAAATTGCCTCTTAATCCAAAATTAAATAAAGTGCGAAGTATCCCATAGCGCCAAGTACGATCATATGCCTTCTCGATATCGAAAAAGATAGAAACTAAATGATTCCTCCAGACAAAAGCGTTTCTGATTTTGTTTTCTAGTGTAATAATATTGTCGAGAGTGGATCTTCCTTTACGGAAGCCACTCTGAAACAGAGGAATGCATTTCTTCTTTTCTAACTCATAAACGAGACGGGCATTGACCACACGTTCTAGTGTCTTACAAAGGCAGCTCGTGAGTGCTATCGGTCGATAGCTAAGAGGGTTCTTTGGATCTTTACCAGGTTTTAGAATGGGGATCACTATGGCTTCCTGCCATTGAGTAGGATACACCTGCTCCCTCCATATTCGGTTGAATAGGTAGAGGAGACTTACTAGTGAATCCTCGTTCAAATGGCGAAGCAATTCATAGGATATTCCATCAGGACCAGGACTAGTATTGTGAGCTGATGATAAGGCTTTCTTCAATTCAAACATGTCAAAGTCAGTTATACGGTAACGGTTGTCGGCACCTGAAGTTGATAGGTGTCCGCTCTAAACGATTCTTAGTCGCCTGGAATGCAGGGCTATATGAATCGGAGCTGGACACACTAGCAAATGTTTTGTCAATCAAGTTGGCCACATCTAAAGGTGACGAAAACAAAGCAGTAGAAGTTTCCAATATCGGAATGTTAAATTCCCGATAAAGGCCATTCGCTGCTTTGACCTTTCTCCATAACTGTTGGCTGGTAGTTAACGATGAGATTGAAGACACATACTTGTGTGTGATCCAAGATTCTCTTTGACATTGACGACGTAATCGACGAGCTAACGCTTTCCCACGTTTGAACGCTATGAGATTTTCAGTTGTGGGGTACCTCCTGAAAATACCCCACGCCCTCCTTTGTTCCTTTTTGGCTTGTTGGCAGGAAGCGTTCCACCATGGTTTGCACAGCTTTCGAGGGGAATTGGATGTTTTGGGAATGGCTGCATCGGCAGCATTCCGAATAGCTTCAGTGACATTGAAGACTGCTTCATCAACTGCCCTGTTCTGGACCATTGTGCCTGTGATAATCGCTAACCGCGTGAATTTATTCCAGTCTGCGCGATGAAAATGATAATTGGGGGGACGAAAACGAGTCCCCGCACCATTAATATGCGAGACTAGGAGAGGGAAATGATCGCGGTTGTGCAGATCCTTTGCAACCTCGAAATTCAACATCGGTAGCAGAGTTGGCGAACAGATGCCTAGATCGAGGGAATGAAATATCCTCGTGGGTGCATGGAAATAAGTTTTCTCGTCGTTGTTCAGCAGACAGAGACAGTGATCAGAAATAAACTGTTCGATCTGTCACCCGCGAGAGTTTGTAACATCATGCCCCCACAGAGGGCTGTGTCCGTTAAAGTCACCGAGCAAAATAAATGGAGCTGGCAATTGACTGACTAAATGATTCAAATCCACTTGTGGCACAACATCGTTGGGTGGTAAATAAACACAACAGACTGTGACTAAAGAATGGACGTGAATCCGAACAGCCACAGCCTGTAATGATGTGTGCAGTGTGACGACATTACTGGGAAACAAATTAGATGTGAAGAGGCATACACCTCCGGTTGGAGATGTATCGCCATCTACATCCCGTCGTACACAATTATAACCACGCACTTGCATTGTCATGGTACTCATCAGAAATGTCTCCTGAAAAGCAACACATGCGGGCTGGTACGTGGATATGATGGATTTGAGATCAGCAAGTCGAGTTCTTAGACCACGGCAGTTCCAGGAGATAAAGGAGGTCATGAAGTCTTCGCACTTGCTCCTCGCAAGGAGCCAGAAGACGAAGGCTTGGGCGACAGATCGTCCATCAGACTCTCGTCGCTTTGTGAGGCGTGAATGTCCATGACATCGTCTCCCATGTCATGGAGTTTTTTAGAGAGGTTCGACCTCTTTTTTGTGGGCTTGCATTCCCGAGTCCTTTATGCGTGTTTTCCTGTTCTTCTTAACATCGCGTGGATGGGATACAGACATAAGTGTATCCACTACAACATTCTTCGGTTTTATAGATGCGGCTGTCGTAGATGTTCGAGCCGTACTTGCGTCTACTTGAATGGCTGTGGATACGTATGATTTGCTGGTCGCCGACGCATAGCTTTTTCCACAAACTGGCGTGCATGACGATAAAAGGCATGCACATATATAATAATTATTTTTATATAATTGTACTTTTCTTGTGTATTTTTAACATGGTGTTCATATTTTAACGAACGTGTGGCGCAGTATAGCCAATTTTGGCTCTTGCGCCATAAAACCCCACATTCACTCACTCACTCACGCATGACGATACAACACGCCGAGCCTCCAGATACGAAAGTTTATCTTTATTTTTGACGGCCGTGATCTCCTTTTCGAGTATCCATGTTGGACAAGATCGAGAAAACGATGAATGATCCCCTTTGCAATTCACACATCGTTACTTTGCTTTACAGTCTGCGCTATCATGGCCTACCTCTGCACATCTAGAGCAGGTTGGCTGGCCGCGGCAGACTGTTTTTGAATGTCCAAATCTCTGGCACTGAAAGCATCGCAGCGGATTGGGGATGTATGGTCGGACTGGGCATCGGATGTAGGCCATTTTAACGGTCTGTGGAAAGTCAGATGTAGAAAAGGTCAGGATGAGGTGCTTTGTATTCAGCACCTGTCCATCCCGCCTTATCGTGATACGCCTAACATCACAGACGTTTTGGGCCTGCATGTTCTCTTTTATTTCCTCAGTCGACACGTTGAGAAAATCTGCTGGTGAAATGACGCCGCGCGAAAAATTCAAAGTAGTATGAGGAGCCACGGTAACGTCTAAATGAGCTAGCTTTTGCAGATTTATAAGGGCGGTTGCCTGTTTCGCCGATGACGCTTCGAGGAACAAGTCCCCGGAGCGCATCTTACGAATCCATTTGACCTCCCCAATACTGCTAGTAAAAGCTTTCTCAATTAGAAAAGGTGAGACGTTGGTAAAGGTGTCGGGAGTTTTAACGATAAAATATCGAAACGAATCAGAAAATTCAATTTTACGGTGCTCCACTGAAGGAGAATTACTGCTGGGTTCCATGAGTGTTTTGTGGTGTTCACCCCATTACGCCTCCACCCACCATGGAGCCCAACAAGGGGAGGCAGCCCGCCGGTCATCTGACATACGTCAGGCACGGCACTTACCTCAGAGGTGGTACTGGGGTATAGTAGTACAGGTTCGGGTTGTGATCCGCCAGTTCACCTAGGGCACCCCTAACTGCAATACTAACCCTAAAGCAACCGTCTTTGGTATTCCAAAAGAACCCGTATTGGAAACCGCAGAACTAATCCCCAGCCGATTGACAGGAGCGGGCTCACTCCTGCCTCCCGTCTACGGAGAAGCATGGGCCAAAGGGCACGCAACAGGAACCCCACACTCCACTTTCCCCCGGTACGGGTCGCCGCACACGGCAAACATGCGGGTCAGACTCAAAAACCAGTCTTAACATTTCGTAATTTAAAACAAAAGAATTTTGCTTTTCAAATACCCCAAAGAAATAAACCAAAATTAAAATAGTAGAAACAATTAAACTCAAAATATCCAAAATAAAATTAACTATACAAAACAACCCCTAACTGAACTAAATATAACGTTAAATATTAACCTGTAACTTAAACACTAACTAAGCAAATATTTTTTGGGTTTTTTTTTCAAAATTCACTCGGGTACCTCGGGGACGTGGCCTCCCGTACTCACCTGAAAGTGAGCCCTTGAGGTGCATGAAAAGAAGAAAAGGGAAATTGGAATGGCAAGAAAGAGGGCCGAAAATAGAGAAGGATCACTAGGGTTCCCCGGGTTCGTGAAGCCCGTGTTTACCAAAGACAGTAAACCCCTAGGGAAAAGAAAAAGATCTCTAGGGTACCTCGGGAGCGTGAACCCCGCACTCACCTAAAGGAGGTTAGCCCCCTGAGGGGATGGATAAATCAGAAAGTTTGCCAAAGAAGAAACAACAACTTATGGACGTATTACAACAGACTCGACTTTTAGTCTAAATTTAAGCAGGAATAATCCTTAAATTTCAGATGGTAAATTTTCAGAATGCATAACAGTTTTTCCCTACACACAATATGAATTGCGACTGCAAATGTAGCTTCAGTATACCTAACACTCCGATAGTTTGAGTAAAACAATGCCAACATACATCCCAGTTATTAAACTTAATGCAGTGCTAGATGACACCTGGGTGAGGGAATATTAACGTAGCACTATTCAGCTTCTCGAGGGCTTTTGGCGACGGACCTCGTGATTTTGAACCATGGTCAAGTAAGAAGGACGACACCTAAGTTGACACCCCCTCTCTTAACCACGCCACACCAACGGAAGGACACTGGAACTCTCCGCAGATTTAAAGTTCGTCGCCTTTTCTACACGGCGGGTTTTCAGCGGTACTAGGCTCGAAATCCTGACACGCCGGCCATGAATCCGTTACCTTGACCACTAGGCTACCGCGGCCTAGATGACACCAGAAGCACGAATTATTGAGTAAATTGCATTAACATTACGTTTAAAAAATTTTTATAAAAAATACAGTATTTTTGAAGTGAAAACTTCTTTAGCCGCGTTGGGCACTTTTAGGTAGGGGAAAATCTAATGGTTCGAGTCACCGACATGCTCGTGACTGGCGAACGCGCAGTGTGCTGTGCACCTTAGACACTTTTTGGATGGGTGAAATCTCGTGCGTTCGCGTCTCCGACATGCTTATAGCAGTATAGCTGTAACTATACAACTGACATATAGTGCTGTGTATATCTTATAAGTGAAATTGAATGTATTTAGTGAACAGTTCAATGTGTATATACTATACATTGTTGAAATAATGTTTTTGTTTGATTATTATTTGAATCATTTAATTGAAGAATCATTGTGTAGAGTGCAATATGGAGTACTAAATAAATATACTAAATATTTTTAAGGTAAAAAATAAATAACAGAAAATTATTTTAAATACTCGTATTTTGGCTTTTGAAAATTTTGTATTATTTATTTTCTAATATTTAACCGTTGCAATGCATCACGCAATCCGGATTATTATTTCACAGTGACTTAAACATTTTCTTACTACCATGGTAAAACAGACTTCTAGTTGCTCAATCATATTTTTATAGTGGATTTTGAAATTAAAAATTTTATAAAATCTAATAATAATTCAAGATTAATGAGTTGAAGTTTAAAATATGGTTATTAATGATAAATTATAGTTTATTACCTTATATCATTAAAATCTTAAGCTTAAAATAATGAAAATGGCTTGCAGATGGATTATCAAATGGCACTGTTGGAAAATTGTGTTGTAGAGAGAGATTAAAATCATGACATCATAAGAATTGGGATGAAATTTCTAAAACTATGTGGATGAAGATGAGCTACAAAATCGATCAATCTTAGTGTCCGTCTTAATCTTGACAATGATGCTCTCCCAATCACTCCTCAGACATCATCCATACCACTCAATAAGAATAAAACCATAATACCGAAACGAAAGCATTTTCCACTTATTTCTGCTTTACAATGACTATTCATAAATCACAAGGAGGTACTTAGGATGCTATTGTCTAAGAATTCGATCGCAAACATCCTAGAGAATTAGTATGCGTAGCTTTAACAAGAATAACGAGGATTTAAGATTTAATTTTGGTTACTCAAAAAAATATCAGCAGTAGCTGGAAATTTTCGATTGGTAAACCAGGAACACCTCTAAATGCTTCAGAAACAGATAAACATCATAAAAGATCAACAAGTTATCGAGAGGATTTAACGTTAGAATTGAAAAGGTTACAAAACACAATACACTACAAACGGTCACCAAAACTTTTCTAGAATTCATCTCCAACAAGAAAAGATTATCGATATTTTCATTCAATTGTCAAAGTTTGCATGTGCATGCCGCTGACCTCAAAAGTTATGCTATCGTAAAAAAAGTCAAATGTTCTGCTTTTGTCAGAAATTCGTATGAAAAACGAAGAACCACTTGATATTCCGAATTTCAACTTTGTTGTAAATTATAAAAGACCCGAAGTTCCAGCAGTGTAGGCGTAGCTATTTATCACAATACTCAAGTGCATCACACTTCATTACTTCACATATGGCCATACATACAAAATTCACTAGAAACACATTGGGATGTTAAATATTTCTGATATAGGCGAAATATGCGTTGCTCGTTGCGATTCAGAGAATGGACAATACATACTAATGGTTGCCGTTTATATTTTGACTGGAAAAAGTCTATGAGAAAGATACAACAATTTTTATTCGAAAATTTGATGACTTATACAAAGAAGGTTCTGAAATACTCAAAAGCTTTGGCGAAAAATATGATCATATACCGAGGATTTTAAGTGGAGACTTCAATATTAAATTTGCAGATGATAAAAATCTACCACTATTTGAATTTCTAAATAAAACATTCAATTTAAATATGTCCAATAATCGAAAACTCAGTACTAAAAAATATAAAAAGACGATCGATGCGGTTTTTCCGCGATACTTAGATAAATTTGAATCAAAAATTTTCCTTTCTTACTTTAGTTACTATAAGCCTATAGTATCTTTTTAGAACAAAATGAAATAATTGAAAGTACAAAAAGTCTAAATATTGTAGAAATTAATAATAACAATGATGCAAACAATTAAAATGTTAAAAATCAAGTACATTGAAATTTAAATAAATACAAATACTATCCATAAATAATATGATTGTATATTAATTGTTATTTCAATTGAATTGCATTCATATTTTGTCATGATCTTGTGTGTGTACAGCTTGTAATATATTTGAATAATAAAAAACCATATAAACATGCGTATAACTGTTACTCGGGTGAGCGAGTTTAGGGTTTTATGGCGCAAGAGCCAATTTTGGCTATACTGCGCCAAATATTTGTTAAAAAACTTAAATGTTTTATAAAATGTGTAAAAAAAATGACAATACACTTTTAAAAAGTTAAAATTTCAAACTACTTAATACCGTTTTCAACGAATTAAAGAAACAAAATTTGGTGGGGAATTCCCAACCAAGTCAGACCATATCTTAACATAAAAGCACTGAAAAAGACGAATGTTAGTTTAAAACAAAGTTAGACAATACATGTTATTAAAAAATTAGCCTGTACTGTTCCTGTATCGGGATGGAGTTAATGAGCGCGTAAATATCCTTTAGGAAAATTTAAAGGATTTTCTTTAATGGGGAATTTTTCCCGCAGGATCTGGCTCAAGTTCCTCCTCCCCTATATATATATTTATACGTCATAAGTTATATCTTCGTCATCGGTTGTTAATTCTGTAGGGGCTGACTTTCTAGGTCTATGTGGAGCCATTTTTATTTCAATTTCTGCACTTTTGGACACTTTCATCTTTTTCTTGAATTTCGTTTTACACACTGTGGGATTTCAGGTGCATTAGAATGTTCACTATTGAATGTAGTAGGGACAGATTCTGGTAAGGGAACTAAAAAATGGTTGAAATTCAGTTGAAAGCGCAGAAATTTATTAGAAGTTGCAAGAGGGCGGGTTTTAGCTGATAAAAATGAGGCAGAGGTATTCAGGCTATTGTTAGGGGCAGCAGCAGCAGAAGAAATGGGTTCAAGTAACCGAGATTCAAATTGTGTGGTTGGTTTTATTGAAGACGTGGAGGGAAAGATGTTTGCCTGAGTGGTATACGACGATGTGGAAGCGGAAGGAATTGAAGGAAAATCATTTGGCTGAGGTTGATTGATTGATTGAATATTAACGTCGCAGTGTTCAGCTACACGAGGGCTTTTGGCGACGGACCACGTAATTTTGAACCATGGTCGTGGACGACACCTGAGCTGGCACCCCCCTCTCCTAACTATCACACCACACCAACGGGAGGACGTTTCAGCTCTCGACAGATTTAACGTGCATCGCTGCCCTACACGGCGGGTCTTGAGTGGTACTGGGCTCGAACCCGTGACAAAGCAAGCCACGGTCCGATACCTATACCACTCGGCTACCGCGGCCACAATTTGGCTGAGGTACGGATGATAGAGGCGGAAGTAATTGTAAAGGTGGGCATTTTATTTTTGTTATATTTTCATCTGTTTGTGGGGAATTATTTATGGTAGAGGATTTGGCTGCTTGAGCGCAAGTTGGATTTAACTGTGGGACTATTAATTTACGTGCTTCTGGATATAAAATATTTTTATTTGTTTTTATTTCCCGTATCTGTTTTTCTATTTAGGGCACATTTTGGAACCTGATGGATGGGGTTATGAGCAGTTTACACATTTTGGCTCTAGAACGTAATCTGTGGAAGCATGTCCAACAGACGCACATCTAGAGCAAGTCAGCTGCCCACGGCAGGAAGTTTGAGAGTGTCCGAACCTCTGACACTTGATCAGCGCAAAGGATTTGGAACATATAGTCGTATTTTGCAGTTTAAATATCCGGCTTTAATAGTAGTAGGTAATTTCGGACTATTTAAGGTTACAATTATATGTTTAGTAGTAAACGTGTTGAGAGTCTTAGTATTGTAATTCTTCTGACCTGAATAACACCCTGGTCAGAAAGTCCTTCGAAAATTTCTGCTTCTGAAGCGCACAAAAGGTCCGACTCAGATACGAAACCACGACAAGAATTCAATGATTTGTGAGGAGTAACGGTTAAAGTAGAGTCCATAAATGTTTTTGCCAACAAGAAAGACTTTGATTGTAGAGCAGATACAGTTTCTATCAATAAGTTCCCCAGAACGTAATTTCTTCACAGATTTCCCCGGTCTCCACTAATTCCTTTAAGGGCCTTCTATATGGCAAAGGGAGACTTCCGTGACATTTCATTGTTAGGTAGTGATAGAATTGGAAAATCGAGAATGTGTAGCAATAGTATCATTGGTAGTTGTAGGTAATACAAGGCTTTTAACCGGGCACAGCGTATTCGGATCCATAAGTACGCGTAAACACCTTCATTCTGGCGTGCTTCCACCCACCACGGAGTCTAACAAGGGAGACAGTGTGCCGGTAATCTGGTAAAAACCAGGCACGGCGATCACCTAGAGTGCTCCCAGAATATAATGCTACAGCACCAGGGCGAGGATCCAACGCGTAAACCCAACATCCTTATCTGCAGCATTAACCCTATTGCAGTGTATCTTCGGGGACACCAAAAAGAGGTACCACACACCAGCCAATTGACAGGAGTGGACTTACTCCTGGCACCCGTCTACAGTGAAGCGAGGGCCAAAGCGAGTGCAGAGGTATCGCTAGGCCTTCAATCTCCATATGGGAAAAGTGTGGGCATAGGGATCGCAAAGGATCCCCAGAACACTATTTTCCTCCTTACGGGACGCCGCACACGGCAAACATGTGGGTCTGAAAACCAACGTTGTTAGTCAAGAACAAATAAAGTAAAATAAACAAAACATTTAAAATCGAAGTAGTAATAATACAAATACCTATATAAATAATCGAAAAAATTAAGAAAGGATTAAACTAATTTAATGCAATATAAAATGAGTACAAAAATGTTATTAATAACGAGAATAATGAGAAATCTAATTAAAACAAATCAATTAGTTTGTTTACATATGTATTTCAAAAATATTTGTCTGATCTGGACGTGAATAGAAGAAAAGGAAAAGTGGGATGACAAGAAAGTGGGTCGAAAATAGAGAACGATCACTAGGGCATCCCGGGCTCGTGAAGCCCGTGTTTACCAAAGATAGGACACCCCCTGGGAAAAGGAAAAGATCACTAGGGTACCTCGGGATTGTGACACCCGTACTCACCAAAGAAGGTGAGCCCCTTGAGGGGTAACTGTTGCTCGGAGTGGCAATAGATGTGGAAATCAGATTGATGTTGATAATGTTCAAACATTATGCAATTTCAAATTTTAATACTAAAAGTTCTTAGTTTTTTCTTCTATCGGCAGTCTCTATAACTGCCATTTTTTGTCTGTATTTAAAGTTCCTACAATATGTTGATCTACTCAGAAGAATATATTTTTTAAATATTATTTTAAGTCTTTTTTATAAGGGGGGGAGACTCGAAATTCCTTACCGAATCCCAAAATTAAAATTTTCATGCAATTTCCATTGATCGTTCAAAAAATATATATATTCAAAGTTATTATAACCGCTTGTCATAATATATCCATACTGAAGCGCTCTCTAGCAACCACCCAATTTCAGTATGGGCCAAGTGTGGGATGTAGGCGGTCACAATACAAAAACCGTTCATGCTCTTTGTCCTCAATTTTGTTATATTTGTTGTCTGTGTGTAATTTAAGCCAAAAATAAATGTTACGCTACAGAGTAGCTTTATTGAATCTAATATGGAACCAACCATATTCGATTCCTTTTACTGAAAATGGATTCTTCCTATAAGTTTGTTTCTTGGGATAAAATTGTTTCCGATTAATTTGCGTTTGCAGTCTTTTTCGTTTAGTTACATCTTTGGTTGTTTTCTTTCTCAAGCCACATGGAGACAAATGTTGGCATTTTATATTGTGGAGAATAAACTGGAAGTACGTATTAAGATAAATTATTAAGCAAGCTTTAGAAATATTCAATTTTAATATGATTCAGTACGTGTTAATTAATTTCGTACTATAAAGAACACGAGAGCTACTGGTAAAAAGCCTCAGTCAAGCAACGAGGACAAAACCCCTTAGTTGTTACCACCCATTCCTAACTTCCATCACGCCAACAGAAAGACTGAGCATTGGTAGAATTAACGAGTATCAGACCTGCTACCTCAGGGATGGCGAACCAGTGGCACGCGTGCCATCAATGGCATGCCAGTGATAAAAATGGTTTGCATATTATTTCATAACTATATTCGCTTTGAAATATTACGAAGAAACGCGAGTTATCAGTCACGGGGCACACACTCGTTTATTATTGTCTCTTAACTATTACCTTAGTTACGTCTTGGAGTATAGTTGCTCATGATGCAGAATTTCTCTACGCATAGCATAGTCAATTTCGTCGACAATTGTATTTTAAAATTTAATTGTGTTATATTTACGATTTGTAACTGTTATTTAACATGACTATTTTAGTAAGTTAGTTTGGGTTTTTTTGGCGCTAGAGCCAATTCTGGCTATACTGCGCCAAACAATTGTTAAAAACATTAAAACGTATTATAATATTTAAAACACAGTAACAAAGTATAAAGTAAAATATTATAAAATATGAATTTTATTTCCATGAGATAAAAGCATTTAATTTTTATATATATATAGTGGAGTATATCCCACCAATTCAAACAAGTTTAAAACAGATCAATCGTAGTGAGTGAGTGAATGTAATATATTAAATAAAAAAAAATTAATAACTAGACAACAGTTTAAAAGCGATAGATGTTTTTTTTTTTGTAAAAGTAATGGCGTAAAGTAATAAAATTACTTCTTTACGTTTTTATAACAGGTTGGGGTTATAACACGGGTATATTCCCCAATATTATGTTTCTGGACGTATTTATCCAGGTCGTACTCAATCATGTCCTCGTCTGAGAAATCCTTTTCAGTTGTACATTTTCGCGATTTGTGCGGTACCATCTTTATTTCTATTATAGCATCATTCATTTTTTAAGTAACACTTTCCTTTTTCTTGCTCAAGTTTTGCTTTTTGTTTAGCATCCTGTGTTGAAGTCCTCTGTTGAAGCCTTTTTGAAGCATCCTGTGTAGAGGCAGAAGACGGTTGAACACCGGAGTTCGATGAAAAAGCGGATATACTGGATGTGGAAGAGATGTTGTTGAGTATAGGGGGGATTCACTGGTTCAGATTCTGGTATAGCTACTACTGGGGATGTGGATGTCAAGAGATCTGCTTGAGCTGGAGATGCGGAAGATGAAGGAATAGATGGAGATATATTTTGTTTTGAAAGAGAAGAAGGTCGTGGAAGTAATTTTAATGGTGGACATTTTAATTTTGTGATGTTTTCATCTGTTTGAGTAGTAGCAGATAGTTTTGAAGATTTAGTAGCCTGTGGGCGTATGATTGCGATACTTGAGGTATTAAAATTTTCTGGCTTCTAAATAAGATAAATTTTTGTTTGGATTTCTTTAATTTGTTTTTCAGTCACAGTTTTGAATCAGTGGAATGGGGTTGAGAGCAGTTAATACATTTTGGCTCTAGATTGCAATACGTGGAAGCATGTCCAACAGATGCACATCTAGAGCAAGTAAAATGTCCACGGCAGGATATTTGCGAATGTCTGAACCTCTGGCAATTGAAACATCGTAGAGGACTCAGAAAGTATGGGTGAATTTTGCAGTTAAGGTAACCGGCTTGTTTTATAGGAAGTTTCGGGCTATTGAATGTTCAAATTAAATGTTTTGTAGGAATAATGGTAGCAGCTTTTTTATTGTAATCCTCCTGACTTTAATCACACCCTGATCAGGAAATTCTTCAAGTATTTCTGATTCAGGAGTGCTCAACAAGTTGGGTTCAGAAATGACAACGCGAAAAGTATTCAGTGATTTGTGAGGGCTTATTGTTACGGGAGATTCTAGAAAAGTGTTTGCGAGAAGAAAAGACTTATAGTTTATAAAGCGGACAGAGTTTTTATCAGTATATCCCCGGATCTTAAACGTTTGACAGATTTCGGTCCTCAACCTATTCCAATAAGTGCCTTATGAATGGCAAATGGTGATTTTTTAGACATTTCAACGTTATGCAATGGTATAAAAAATCTTATATTTGTAGCGATTTGATCCATGTTAAGTTTGTTGGATAAAACAAGGCCTTTACCCGAGCACAGCAGCATTGGATCCATAAGTATGTGGACACAACTTCGTTCTGTCGTGCCTCAACCCACCACGGAGTCCAACAAGGGAGGCAGTATACCGGTCATCTGGCAAAATCCAGGCACGGCGCTTACTTGGAGTACACTCAGAATATAATGCTACAGCATCAGGGAGAGGATCCAACGGGTAAACCCGACACCCCTTATCTGCAGCACTAACCCTACAGCAGTCTCTTCAAGGACACCGAAGAGTGAGTGAGTGAAGATTAACGTCGTACTGTTCAGCTGCACGAGGGCTTTTGGCGACGGACCACGTAATTTTGAACCATGGTCAAGTGACGTGGACGACACCTGAGCTGGCACCCCCTCTCCTAACTACCACACCACACCAACGGGAGGACGTTTCAGCTCTCGACAGATTTAGCGTGCATCGCTGCCCTACACGGCGGGTCTTCAGTGGTACTGGGCTCGAACTCGTGACAAAGCCAGCCACGATCCGATGCCTATACCACTCGGCTACCGCGGCCTTAGGACACCGAAGAGAGGTACCACTAGCCGATTGACAGGATCGGGCTCACTCCCTCTCTCTCTCTCTCTCTGCCACCCGTATACAATTGAAGCGTTGGCCAAAGTGAAAGCAGATGATCCCCTGAACACCATTTTCCTCCTTACGAGACGCCACACACGGCAAACATGTGGGTTGAAAAACCAACGGTGTAAGTCAAAAACAAATAAAGCCACATAATTAAAGTATTTAACGAAATATACGTAAAAGAAACGAAATTAACGCAATAGAAAATGTAAACCAAAATATAATAATAAATAGTACAACGATTTAATCATTTACATTTTAAAGAACATTGGTCTGCGGTCTCGACGTGAAAAGAAAAAGGAAATTTAAATGGCAAGAAGGAGGGCCGAAAATAGAGAAAGATCGTGAAGCCCGTGTTTACCAAAGATGGTAAATCCCTTGGGAAAAGGAAAATATCACTAGGCTACCTCAGTATTGTGACACTCGTACTCACCTAATAAAGGAGACCACCCTGAGGGGATGTGACTATTTTAGCAAAAGAACAAAAAATGTAAGATAGTACATATAACAGAAAATTTCAAACTTTGAATCTAGAAATATAGCATGATTAGTAAAAGTGACAAAGAGGTGTGTGTTTTATGTTCTAGAATAATGGTATGCAGAACATAGTCTGTAAAATGGCATTTTGAACAAATCACAAATTGTCTTGTCCAAAAAGTGAACCACAGCAAAAATATTTAATTGCTTAGAAACCATTTGGCAGATGACACCGATTCAGCATACACTCTTCTAAAAGTAACATCTTATAATCCTAACATATAAGTTAGTTGTCATCCCCAAAATCTGCAACAACAGAAGTCATACTAATGTTACTTTAATTTGAATTACTACTAAACAGTGCAAAAGATATTTTTTCGTAGTAAATAAAGAGTTTTGAATTGTTAGTATTATAGTTTTATTATTTTCCCCAACAAACAAGTCAAAATTGTTTGACGGCGCGTCTATGCCTCACTGAACACTTCTTTAGAAAAATTGGCACATTGATCCAAAAAGGTTCGCCAACCGTGCCACCTATTGGGTCTTCAGTGAGTGAGTGCATTTTAACGTCGCACTGTTCAGTTACACAACGGGTTTTGGTGACGGACCTCATAATGTGAAACCATGGTCGTGTAACGATGACGATTCCTGAGCTGGCACCCCCTCTCCTAACTTCCACACCAACAGGAGGATGTTTGAGCCCCGACATATTTAATGTGCAAAAGCTTCTCTACATGGCGGTTCTTCGGTGGCACTAAGGCTCCAACTCATGGCAGGGCAGCCACGAATCCGTTACCTTGACCACTAGGCTACCGCGGATCATATGACTCAGTTTAGACGTTGTTTACGACGCAATACGGTTTGAATTGCTTGTTAGTTGTATCAGTGTATAAACATAAGCGAACTGGCTTACGAGAAAAAAAGTAACAGTAAGAAAAACACGTACCTCCGTTAAGCAGAAAATAATGTGCCTTAATGGGAAATAGTCCCTTGTTGACTTGAAGTGCTCCCATATTATTGGTGGACTTGTAGACTTCAGTTTCCAGTCAGAGGTTCAGTAGAAAAGGAAAATTTCATAAATGTTGAATCAGATTTCAATCATACAGCTTCCGCCTGATTAGGAAAAGTCTGAGAAAAATAACATTTTACCTACATCATACAAATATTTTTACAAAGGATATTGGAAAAACCTTAACAATGAAAATCACAGATGAGAAAATAATAATTAAATTAGTATAGAATTTCCCACTAATATACATTAAGAAATGCTTTATTTTTTATATAAAAGAAAAGCTACTCGCTCATCACGAGATCTCCAGAAATATTAAGCTTGCAGACTAGAAATTTGTGAGACGTCTTTTTCATGAAGAGATCTGCTAAAAACGCGTTATGCGAAAATTAACCCTTTGAGGGTTAAGGGGCGTTTTAGATAAATATTCCTGTTTATGAACTATCAGACCCCCACAGACTTGAAAATTCGGTAAGTATGCTCTTTTAGAGTAAACAGATATTCTGCAAGAACGAGTATTTTGGAAATCGACGAGGGGTTGATGGGGCGTTATTCATAAAAAAATTATGTTTTAGAACTATTTGACCAACATACTTGAAATTTGGGGGAAGCATGTTTCTTTTATTGAATGAATCCACTAAGAATGGATTTTATGGAAGTCGATTCCTATGCGGGAAGGCGGGTTGCGATGAGTGTCTAGGGCATGTAGAAAAAAATACTTCGTTTTTGAACTATTGGACAGTTTTGACTAATCAGAAATTTGGTATGCATGTTTCTTTTGTTTAGTTGAAATCCGCTAAGAATGGGGTCTTATGGAATGAGTGAGTGAATATTAACGTCACGCTCTTCAACTACTCAAGGGCTTTTGGTGATGAATTTCGTCATTTTGAAGAGGGATCAAGTGACGAAGACGACTGAGCTGACTATGTTCGGAACCGTGATTTTAAAAAAGCGCATGGATAATTTTCATGATATTTAGTGTTACTCAGATTAGAATATATGCATAAAATTGTTTTGAGGACATTTTGACAAAAAAAATTATTTAAGTATAATATTTTGGCAACAAATTAACTTAGAATAATCTTTTTTCCAAATATTCTTCTTTTGTGAAAAATTGTTCTATTATAATAATAATATTTTGCCTGTATATAGCTCAGACCTCTCTACAGAGGCTCAACTAGAATTTTTGAAAAATTCACATTTTCAGAGTTACCACCAATTGAAATAAATATTCGCGTTTTTTTCTTAAAATTGCTCCCTCTGTTGTCGTAAAATATGAATATAAACCCACTTCTAAGTTATATATTTCAAAACTTCTAGTTGAGCCTCTGAACAGAGGTCTGAGCCATACACAGGCAAAATATAATTCGAATAGAAGCATTTTTCACAAAAGGAGAACATATGGAAAAAAGATTATTCCAAGTTAATTTTTTGCCAAAATATTGTATTTAAATAAATTTTTTGGTCAAAATGTCCTTAAAACAATTTTATGCATATATTCTAATCTAAGTGACACTAAATATCACTAAATATCCATTTATGCACTTTTGAAAATCACGGTTCTGAACGTAGTCGGATATCTTAAAGCGCAACGTCTCTCTACACGGAGGAATTTCAGTGGTACTAGGCTCGAACTCATGACACACCGAACACCAGTCGTTACCTTGACCACTAAAAATATCCTGGTATTCACCAATGATATTAAAAATATCTATGTTCGAAAATAGCACAAAACACAACAGAAGACTGAAGCAGTAGCTTGAAGAATGCTTGAAATGAAAATGGTTCGATATTTAAAGAAATCGAATTAAAATCGTCTAAAATAAATAGGTTAACCGCGGAAAAAAAACAATGACCAATAACTATAATATACGTCATCCCCATGGCAACTACATTACGACACGATAAGAATATCAAGGTGACCATTTCGTAATGTTTTCGCCTATTTTGTCGAATATAAACAACTTGGCGCGTAGGCGCACTCCGGTATCAAATTAGCACCGATAAACATTTTGTTCACGAATTCAAAATAACAGAGAAATAAGTGAGTGAATGTTTATTAGTATCGCACTATAAAGTTGAACGAGGGCTATTGGTGACGGACTTCGGTCAAGTGACAAGGACGACACCCGAGTTGGCATCCCCCTCTCTAAATTACCACGCCACTCTGACAGGAGGACACTTTAGAGAGATTGGACGTGTAGCTGATGCTGATTGATTATTAACGTCGCACTGTTTTAGCTACACGATGGATTTTGGCGACGGACCACGTAATTTTGAACCATGGTCAAGCTCTCTACAGATTTAACGTGCATCGCTGCCTACACGGCGGGTCTTTAGTGGTACTGGGATCGAACTCGTGACAAGGCAAGCCACGGTCCGATACCTATACCACTCGTCTACCGCGGCCACCCAAAATATGGAGATTCATGCCCTTTGGATGAGGACGATTGGATCAAATTTATTACAGTTTATGATAATAAAGAAATCGATGATGGGGAAGTCGCAGGGGAAGTTAAGTGTTAATAGCTAATTTAATTCAAGAGGGCTTGAAATTTGCTACATGTATAGAACAACTTTTTTACTCATGATCCTGCATTAAAATTTCAACGATATAAGATTTGTGTAGCAGCATATCAAATATTATCTGACCAATTTGAGAACTCCACTCCAGAAAAGTGACCTTTAATAACAGACTTCGCAACTACAAAAAACCACCGTAGGCTATAAGCAATACTCGAAATCCTTCCCTTGAATCAAAGCAGGCGTTTGTGCTAGACGTACCTCACCCATCTACTGATAGCGTTTTTGATCCAGTTCGTAATAAACGAGCATGCTTGTTATCAAGTAGAAATGCACAATTGTTAGTAGTTTTATCAGTGGCGTAACGTACACCTCCACATCGCGGAGTGAGGCCCTAAAGCCTATGTTATGTTATGGTTTCAAAATCCCTTGTAAGATCCGGCATACGGGCAAAAACCTGACTTTGAAGGGGGGTACGCCACCGACGCTTACGTTTTATTCCTAATTTGTTTGAATTTTTGTATGTTGTTTGTACTTATAGACTGAATCTTCACAGTACACAAATTTAAACTTTTTTTGTAACAAAAATCCATTGTTTTTGTTTTATAAAAATGTAACTTGGATTTTATAATTACTTTTTTTGCGCGCTGTTTTGGGAAAATATTCAAAGACCTTTCATTTTGCATGATTTAAAGTTGTGGAGCCTATCCCCAAATTTACCATTTGTTGCATGTATTTTTTTTCCCACTGTTTTCTAAGAAACGTATATGTGTAAAAAAAAAAGATGAGTGTACCCCAAAATCTGTTCCGAGGTCGATCTTTTTCTTAAGAAAATATCTTAACATGAAATTTTAAGATTTCTAATTTTAAAATGTTAATCATTTGGTCGCGGTGTAAGGTTATTTCTGTCTAAATGTTTACACGCATCGTTTCGGACTTATTACTCGCGAATTTATTTTCTGCTTGGAAAAATAAATATCTAAAAAGTTTGAGGTTATAGATCATTTATCTTACTGTGTTTTTAGAATTTAGAAGTATAAAACAAAATTTTTAAGACTCCCATTTACTGGTGTGTTTGCTGTATCCAGTGATCATGATCACGAGCTCGTTGCCGGTATATCATGAGTTTGAGCGCCAGTGCCGCTGAAGACTCACCGTGTATAATGGCTGCTACACGTCCAATCCCGTTGGTGTGGTGTGGTAGATAGGAGAGGGGGTGCCAGCTCAGGTGTTGTCCACGTCACTTGACCATGGTTCAAAATTACGTGGTCCGTCGCCAAAAGCCCTCGTGTAGCTGAACAATGCGACGTTAATATTCAATCAATCAACCCCATATTTTGGTGGAATCCATGCTAGAACAAAAAATTCGTGTTTTAAAATCGAGTAAAAACAAGCAATATGAAAAAAAATTAAGTCAATCCCTACTTTGAATGGATGATTAGAAAGTATTTTATTAATGATTAAAAACTTGAATAAAATATAGATATGGGGGGAGAGTGAACTAATAGTAAGAATTGAAAAAAAAGCATGATTTGTGTCATTGTTTTAACAATGCACACCCAGTTTGGCTGAAAACGCCAACTTTTGTCTGTTTTAACAATTTCATTGGTACAACAATAGAGATGAATCTAAGTTGGAGTGAAAAACCAGTAATTAATTTAATTAATTAACATTTGAAATAACTGTATTAACAGCAAGTGTCACACACTATAAGTTTTAAAAAAATTGTTTGAACTTAATTGGATGAATAGAAAGTATTTTATCAAAGATTGAAAATTTGAACAAGATAAATAAATATGTAGAGAGAGTGAGTTAATAATAGGAATTGAAAAAGAGTTGGATGTATTTGGAAAATGAGCAAAATTTAATCTGCTTTTATATATACAGTTGGACCTTCAAAAACGAACCTCTATTTTGCAATTTTTTCTATTTTATTAACTTTACTTTGGAATCAAAAATATTTTACGCTTTTCTTCGTAAAATAACCTCCAAATAGCGAAGTGCATTTTCTATTTAACGAATTTTTTCTCTTGTGATTAAATTTTTTGTTCTCTTTATTTTCAAAGTATTTCACGACATTTTGCACAAATTATTCTCTTTTAGCACTTTTCATAGATATCAATGACCCTGAACTAATTTTACCAGGTACCCAACTCACTTGGAGCAGTAAAATTGCTGTTAATTTTTCAAACGAAATAAATAGAATCAAGATTAACAGATTTTATCAGTAATTAAATTTAAGGACATATGTGGTGCTGTATGCTTAAATTACTGGTTATAAAATAAGATATGTCTAAAATTACTTGTTGCTTGAAATTAGAAAAAATCGTTAAAAAATTCAGTAATTTAAATATAAATTTTTTTAAAATTGAAAATACACGGTGTATTTATTCCTCGACAATGTTTTTTGTTTCTTTATCTATCGTTTCTTTTTAATGGGTAAGATATATAAAATAAATATACATTAATTTACAAAAAAATTAGGAATTTTTTAAAATACTACACATTGTTCATAAATTAAAAAATCGTTTTATGTGGCTTCTAAAATATATTGATAGATGAATCTAACGAATTTTCCTCATAATGAACTTTTTCGGGATTTAGCGACTTCGTTAAATAGAGGTTTTACGGTATTTCAATGGAATTATTTTACATTATCATAGTGCTTCTCAAACTTTCAATATTTGCGACCCAATATTAATCATAATTTTCCTCGCCCCCACCCCGCTCCATACAATAACAATCTATTGAATTCTACAGTATTATGCTTTGACGCTAAAGCTACAATAAGGCTTTAACCTCTTAAGTGTCACCGGCGTATATAAATGTATCGCTCAACCAGTGTTAAATACCCCGGACGTATATATATGTATTTCCGAAGTACGATCTGTTCTGTGCACAGCTATGCATAAAATTATTTCGGAGGCTTTGGAAAGCAATAAAAGGACCATGACAGTGGATTTACTTATATCAAGGATTTCCTTATTTACAACTCCCAATATGTCGCATCTAAGCCCCTTCAAGGAAAACTAAGACATTGGGGAGATAATCGCTTAAATTTTATTGGGAAGCTATAGCATTAATGGTAAACCGTACACATTAACTTAATAAACGTTAACTATTTTATATGTGACAAGCCCATTAAGTCTCTGGCAATTATTAAACTTGTTCTTAACATAGTATTGATAATTATTAAATACATTGTGCAGTAACTGATATAATAAGTGTATTACATCACTGTAAATGTGTACTTTATTTTTTATAAGGTACAAATGTATTTTGTTTGTTTACGCTCAGTAAATTAAGTTTTTCAATAATATTTGGTTTTTGACTTTTCAATATGCTCACGCACCCCTCGTCGAGTTATCACGCTGCCTTAGGGGGCACGCTCCACATATTAAGAAACGCTGCATTAACAAATACGTAGTCATAAAGGATCTAATCCTATAATAAAAGCGAAGTTTAATGCGTACAACTACATAACCACGTACCTTTAAAATTGGGGTAAAACTGCAAACGGGATTTTTTCACGAGGAATAGAATGACAACGAAGCATTGTCATCGTTGAGGGCGACGAAGTTGCAACATTACTGTTCAAGTGCCATTGGGTAAGAGGCTGCTCCAAATTTTTGAATTGTTTCTTTTTTTTATTTTGGTATTTATGATTCGTATTCCTTTTCTTGATTGATTGAATTATCTGAGATATAGTGTAACCAAAAAATATGATCCGCCTTCTATTTTTTATGTTTCTTTATTGAACTTTACCCGATAGTCTATGCTGATGCCGACTGGCCGTTACCTGCATTGTTCATCTCCAGGCCTAGTGCTACTGAAGATACTCCGAGCAGAGAGACCGATGCTCGTTAATTCAGTCAAGTCTCTAAGTTTTCACGTTGGTGTGGAAGCTAGGAGAGTGGGGTGCCAGCTCAGGTGTCATCTTCGTCACAGCCGTTTTTCAAAAGTAGGAGTTAGAGTTATATTTACGTCACACTATAAAGCTGTACGATGGTTATTGTCTAAGAACGTAATTTTGAAGCATTGTCAAGTGACGAGGTTGCCACCTTAGCTGGCACCCCTCTCCTAGCTTCCTCACCACACTAACGTGAAGACTTAGAGACTCGACTGAATTACCATGCATAAGCCCCTCTGCATGGTAAATCTTCAGCGGTACTAGGTTTGAACTCACGACAAGCCACACACGAGTCCGTGGTCTTGACCACTAGCCTATAGCGGCCACACCAAGCTCGCAACTACTATGATGTGATTTAGAGAGAAAATGGTACCAATTCAGCTAACATTCTTGTTATGTGGAAATAGTTAAAAATTACGTGGATTGTTACCAATAGCACTCGAGTAGCTAAAAAGAGATATTAATCAAACGTCGACCAACCTTATATGACGTGACATGGAATAACGAATGATTATTTTCCTTAAGAAGTATAGTAGTCGCGGTAGCCGAGCGGTCATATTCACGAACTCGTGCCTGTCGTCGAATCGAGGGTTCAAGTCTTAGTGCCACTACAGATCCACCATTTAGAGAAGTTGATGAACGTTCAATCTCGTGATTCGAACTCCTCCTAGTAGCGTGAAAGTTTGGAGAGGGGTGCCAACTCAAGTGACGTCCTCGTCACTTGACCGTGGTTTAAAATTACGAGCCTTTAAAAAGTTCTCGTATTACTTCAGCGAGTGCGGGTGAATATCAATATCACACCACTCAGCCGTACGAGGACTTTGGGCGATGAACCTCATAATTTTGAAGCATTGTCAAATGACGAGGACGACATCTGAGCTGGCACCACCTCTTCTAACTTCTACACCAAACCAACGGGAGGACGTTTGACCCTAGACAGATTTAACGTGCATCACCTCCCTACATGGCGGATCTTCAGCGGTAGCGGTACTAGCGGTATGACACGGCGGTCACGAGTCTGTTACCTTGACCACTAAGCTATCACGGCCACCATGTTGCTTCAGAGCTCGAAGTAAAACTAAACCCTTGACACGGAAGTAAAACGGATTTCAAAAAAAAAAAAAATGCATACTTTTTTTTTCTCCAGGAGTGCAGATTTTGGTTACCTTTGATGAGGGGGTAGCATTCAAAACAAAACAGAATCGATGCACGATTATCGTTATCTGAAAACGACCGACAATTCTTGAGGTTTTGATGGCATTACATTCTACAATAGCTCATGAAATGAATGACGTCTTTCAGAAATCATTATATTGTTGGCCTATTAGAATGCGTAACTCCGCAAATCGAAATAATACTTTTAATACCATCTATTGGAGTATTTTGAAGCCTATCCTATGGATTACTTCATACAAAAATGTCGCTAATTCATAATTGCATTGAAATAAATCCCGTGCATAGTAAACGTAAACAGATTTCACTTGCTCCAGTAAAGTTCCACCAGAAGGAGTTACGCATTCTGATAATCAGGCCGGCGATATGTCAAGAGGATAATGCCGCAATTTGAAGCTACACTAAGGTTATTTACGACGAACCTCTTGATTTTAAATCACTCTTAGGTGATAAAGAAGACAGCTGATCTGGCATCTTTTCTCCAAACTACCACACCACGCCTATGTGACTACTTTCAGCTTCGATAGATACAATCGGCATCAAATCCTCTACACCAGTGTTTCTCAACGTTTTTTTTTACCATACCCCCATGAGTGAGTGAGTGAATGTCAGGTTTTATGGCACAAGAGCCAAATATGGCTATACTGCGCCAAACATTTGTTAAAATATTAAAATATTTGATAAAATATGTAAAAATGTTGACAGCACAGCTTGTAAAAAGTTAAAATTTCAAATCACGTATAAGACTCGTTTTCTAATAATAAAAGCGAACAAGTAAGGTAAGATCTAAAAATCAAGCATTAAAAAAGACCGGTGAAAATGTTAGTTTAAAAGTTTAAGCTGTTCTCTCATGTTAATAAAAATATAGATATGACGATTGAGAAATGTCACTTTTTTTATATTTCGTAGGGGTAATATACGTATATTTCACGATATCCCTTTTTGATTCCCCTAATGTACTGCCATTCTTCTCCCATGTCGTATACGATCATGTCTTCCTCATCTGTTGCATATTCCACATGTGACGATTTTTGAGGTCTATGTGGAGCCATTTTAATTTCTATTTTTGCCTCATTAATTTTTTTTAGTAATTCCTTCTTTCTTTTTTCCTTGCACAAGTTTTTGCATTTTTTTAAAGTCAGGTATTGTAGAGGATTCAGAGGCGTGTTGAATACCGGAACCAGATGAGTAAGCGGACATGACTGATGAACCCAACAGGGGTGAACATATTATTTGGGGTGGAAAGTGTGTCACTAGATACAGGAATAGGTGGTTGAAGTTCAGGAGACAATAGCTTCTGTTGAAGAGGTGGAAGGCAAGAGTTCTGCTTGGGTTGAAGATGTGGATATAACAGGAGTGGTTATTGATATATCTGATTTGGGGATGGATGAAAGTGGTTGAAGCAACTTCAATGGTGGACATTTTACTTTTGTTACATTTTCATCTGTTTGAGTAGACATGTTTTTATTAGAGGATTTGGCAGCTTGAGTGTAAGGTTGAGATGATTGTGGGACTATTAATTTACGTGCTTCCAAATAAGTAATGTTTTTATTAATTTTTATTATGTATTTGCTTTTCAATTTTCCATTTCGGACATAATTTTGATTCGGATGGATGGGACTGGGCACAATTAACACATTTCGGCTCCAGACTGCAATCTATGGAAGAAAGCCTAACAGAGGAACATCTAAAGCAAGTTAATTGCCCACGGCAGGAAGTTTTGAGTGTCCGAATCTCTGGCATTTGAAACAGTGCAGAGGGTTCGGTATGTAGGGACAGATCTTACAGTTCAAGTAACCTGCTTTTATTGTAGACTAAAGTTTAGGCCTATTGAATAATAGAATTAAATGTTTTGTAGGAATAATTGTATTATCTTTTTTTATAGTAATTCTTCTGACCTGAATCACACCCTGATCAGAGAATCCATCAAGGATTTCCACTTCGGAAGTACTCAACAAGTCAGGTTCAGAAATGACACCGCGGGAAGTATTAAGTGATTTGTGAGGATTTATTTTTAGAGGAGAATCGAGAAAAGATTTGGCAAGTAAAAAAGACTTTGTTTGTAGAGCAGAGTTTGTTTCAATTAATAAATCACTGGATCTTAAACGTTTTACTGATTTAGGTTCGCCATCTATTTCTATTAGTGCTTTCTGAATAGCAAATGGCGACTTTTTCATCATATCAATGGCAGGCAGTAATAAAATTAAGAATCGTGAATGTTTAGAAATAACGTCAATGTTAAGGTTGAGTAATACGAGGCCTTTACCGGGCACAGCAGCATTGGATCCATATATACGCGTAAAAAACCTCATCCTGGCGTGCCTCAAGCCGCCACGGAGTCCAACAAGGGAGGCAGTGTGCCGGTCATCTGGCAAAACTAGGCACGGCGCTTACCTGAAGTACACCCAGAACATAGTGCTACAGCATCAGGACGAGGATCCAACGGGTAAACCCGACATCCCTTATCTGCAGCACTAATCCTACAGCAGTGTCTCTTCGGGGACTCCGAAGAGAGGTACCACCAGCCGATTGACAGGAGTGGGCTCACTCCTACCACCCATCTACAGAGAAGCGTGGGCCAAAGGTATTCCCAGGACACTATTTTCCTCCTTACGGGACGCCGCACACGGCAAACATGCGGGTTGAAAAACCAATGATGTTAGTCGAAAACAAATAAAGCAACATAATCAAAGAATTTAAAGAAATATACGAAAAAGAAACTAAATTAACGCAACACAAAATATAAACCAAAATATGTTAATAAAAAATAGCAAGTTTTTCAGTAGAAAAAACTAAATTTGAATAATGTTCAATTTGTAAAATTGGTCTGTGGTCTGGACGGGAAAAGAAGAAAAGCAGAAATTGGATGACAAGAAGAGATTCGAAAATAGAGAAGGATCACTAGGGTACCCCGGGTTCATGAAACCTGGGTTTACCAAAGATAGTAAACCGTTTGGGGGAAAAGGAAAAGATCACTAGGGTACATCGGGATTGTGACACCCGAACTCACCTAAAGAAGGTGAGCCCCCTGAGGGGACTATACCCCCATAAGCCATTAAAGTATTCTTATGTCCCTCCATACATATATATAGGTATGCACACATATACATATATAGCTTAAATGATAAATGTAAATTATTACAGTAAGTAAAGTTTAAAAACTTTCAATGGAAAACTGAAATAAATATAAAAAATTTTTGTGAGATCCTTGAGCTTTATGTTCGTCGCAAAGAGATTTTATATATATATATATATATATATATATATGCTGGGATCTAATTTAGTTAAGTTAGTCTCTAGTCTCTCCTCGTTCTGTCATATCCTGCCTATTTTTAACACGTTTGTATAAGTTTCACTCGTATATAATAGAATCTTTGAGCTCGATTTTAGCCCACTTTAAAGGTTAGATTGATTCGAAATTTCGCACACTTGTCAAGAACCCATGGCAATACAATAATTTCAAAATTTCGTTTTATTGTCCTGATCAGGATTTTAATAATTAAGGATTTTAAGGTTTACGAGATTTGGGGACAAATTCATTAACCGTTTCTCGATTTGGCGACTAATTATCCATTGCATCGTTTCTAGATTTGGCGACTAATTGCATAACCATTTTCAGATTTTTGACTAATTCCAGATTTAGAAACTAAAAGATTAAGGTGCAACCCTACAACCGCAAAATAGGCTTCTGGTTAATGATAAATAAAACAAAAACAGTGTTCTTTATGTGAAAAAAAGAAGGGTGGGTGGGTGCACAGTTTATCTGAAAATGGAAATTAAAAAAAAAAAAGACTCGTGCATATGAATAAAAATAATTTATGTTCTAACTGCTAAATATTTTTTTTATTTTGATAAAGCAATATGTTTGGCAGTGATGATACGAATAACACTATAACAATATTTTTAAAAAAGGTGATAATACGATTCACATTTAATATTTCTTCTTACACACTTTTATTACATAGATGAATTCCACAAAGAATCAATGATAGTTTTAAAAAATTAAAAAAACAGGCTTTTATTGCAGATTGAACTAAAAAATGAAAAATAAAAATTATAGTTTATACATAAAAAAATCTAAAAAAACACGCTTTTATAGTGAATCGAACTAAAAAGTAAAAAAAAAATTCTTAATATAAAAATAAAATGATTAACGAGAAAATTAATGTCATTGGAATAAAAGCGTGGGGTGCTTTGTACTACATTTTTACACTGACTCAGCGTTTCGGATTGATTGATTGAATATTACCGTCGCACTGTTCAGCTGCACAAGGGCTTTTGGCGACGGACCACGTAATTTTGAACCATGGTCAAGTGACACCTGAGATGGCACCCCCTCTCCTAACTACCACACCACACCATACGACACCAGTGAGTGAGTGAGTGATTTCGGAGTTTTATGACGCAAGAGCCGAATTCGGCTATACTGCGCCAAACATTTGTTAAAAAACCATTTTAAAAATACACAAGGAAATTACTATTATATATAAATAAAAATTATATATGTGCATGCCTGCATGCACATATATAAAAATGAAAGTTAAAGTTAAAATATTTTAGAAAGTAAAATTAAAAAAATTAAAAAAATCCAATTTTTCTAATAAAAGCAAATAGGTTTTGGAGGGTATTTCTCCCACTACGTCAGATAAGGTTAAAATATATGTATGAAAGAAAGTGATGCGATGATGGCTAAAAACTGGACAATCGATTAAAATGTGACGCACAGTGTAAGAGACCTTGCATGAAGGACATTCAGGAGGGTGTTCTCCAAACAAAAAATGCCTGTGTGTGAAACGAGTATGGCCAATGCGAAGACGAGTCAATTTGACATCCGTCCTTCGCATTGGCATCACAGGCCGTGTTCATATGACAGGTTTCACAGAGTGCAGTTTGTTATCTAACTGCTGACTCCATGATTCCTGCCATTTTGTAAAGACATGATGCAGGATGACATGCTTCATGTCCGAAAACGGAACTGCTAGCGGCAGATGGGTAGTCGCAGACCTTGTCGCGCTGTCCGCTTGCTCATTGCCTATGATTCCTACGTGACTCGGTAGCCATCAAAATACGATGAGTGAGTGAGTGAGTGAATGTGAAATTTAATGGCACAAGAGCCAAATCTGGTCATACTGCGGCAAAAATTTGTTAAAACATTAAAACATTTGATAAAATGTGTTAAAATATTGAGAGTACAGTTTTTTAAAAAGTTAAAATTTCAAATCACGTATAAAAACTCGTTTTCAAGCAATAAACACTAGCAAATCAGACAACATCTAAAAATAAAAGCATTAAAAATGAAGAGCAAGACCTGGTGTGTGAGACTATTACGCGGAAAGGTCAAATAGAGACTTGGTGTAAGCTTTCCTGCTCCAAGGGGATTGTAAACAACAACAACTAGTGAAAAATTAAATTGTAGAAAAAGTTTAAGCATTTCATGTTAATAAAAATTAGCTCCTACTTTTTTTTTTAAACGCGTTGGAGTTAACGCGTAAATATCCTTTAGGATAATTTATAGGGTTTTCTTTAAGTGCGAATTTAAACGTAGGATCTGTCTCAAGTTCCTCCTCCTCACGTCATAAGTTATCATGTCTTCCTCACCTGTTGCATATTCTGTAGGTGCTGATTTTCTAGGTCTATGTGGAGTCATTTTTATTTCAATTTCTGTTTTTTGTACTTTTGGGCACTTTCTTCTATTTCTTGTGAATTTCGTTTTACACACTGTGGAATTTCAGGTGCATAAGAATGTTCACTATTGGATGTAGTAGGGACAGACTCTGGTAAGGTTTCAGTTGAAAGCGCATTAAATTTATCAGGAGTTGTAAGAGAACGGGTTTCAGTTTCTAAAGATGAAACAGAAGTATTCAGGTTATTGCCAGGGGTAGTAGTTGTAGTAGTAGTAGAAATGGGTATTTTTTAATAAAGACTCCCTTTGTATTGCGGGTATTATTGCAGATCAGGAAGGAAGTAGATTTTCTTGAGTAGATGAAGATAACGTGGAGACGGTAGACACTGAAGACGAGATACTAGGCATTGGAGTTTTAGAAGATACGGGTTTCAGGCATTGCAAAGGTGGACAGATTATATTTTTTATACTTGGATCTGTGTGGGTAGTAGTGGATATAGTTGAAGGTTTACTAACCTGAGCATACATTTGGGTTGACTGAGGAACTATTTATTTGCGTGCTTCAAAATAAGATATGTTTTTATTGATTTTAATTTCTTGTATTTGTTTTTCAATTTTCCATTTTTGGCAAAGTTTGGAATCGGTGGAATGAAGCTGTGAACAGTTAATGCATTTTGGCTCTACGGTAAAATCTGTAGAATGCCCTACAGATGCACACGTAGAGCATGTTAGTTGACCGCGGCAGGAAGTTTGAGAATGACCGAATCTCTGGCATTTAAAGCAGCGTAGAGGATTCGGAATGTAAGGGCGTATTTTACAATTAGTGAGTGAGTGAGTGTGGGGGGTTTTTGGCGCAAGAGCCGAATCTGGAAAAAGTGCACCAAACACTTGTTAAAATATTAGATAAAATATGTTAAAAAACATTCACAAGATAAAATTTCTAAAAATAAAATTTCAAATCCGTATAGACGACAAAAACTGTTTTTAGTGATAATGTTATTAGGTGTCAGTTGTACTGGTAACATAGGGGCAACTTTTGCGTAAGGCTAACTGTGCTGCTAAACTGTTTGATCATTGATATTTTTGGCGCAAGAGCCAAGTTTGGCCATACTGTGCCACACATACCTTAGTGTATATTAAAATTTTAAAAAATATATACAAACTATATATATACATACATTTGTCTTTTTATTTTAAAATATCAGAAGAAAAATATAAAATTGAGCAAAGTATTTAAAAAGTGCATAAATGTAAAATTGTATAGTCAATTGGTACAATAAAATCCTTATGAAAATTGTATTTCATGTAAAACATTGATAGAGTATAAAAATGCAAAAAGGTTTGGATGGGGAATTTACCCAACCAAATCAAACAAAGTTAAAAGATAAGTTTTAAAAAAGGTGTTTCTTTTAGATGAATATTTTGGACATTCTATTAAAATGTGTAAAATGGAAAGGTCACATTGACAAAAGTCGCATACTGGGGGACTCTCTCCTAGCAGCAAATGTCTATGAGTTAGACGGGTGTGTCCAATACGAAGTCTAGTCAGGCGGACATCATGTCTTCATACTGGTAGAGCTGCCCAATGAGCAGTGGAAGGATGAATGCTATGTAGTTTGTTGAGGATCTGCTGATCCCAAGTCTCTTGCCATATATGACGGATATAGTTCTGTATAGAAGTTTTTATATCCTGGTAACAGACAGGTTGCTGCATGTGATCAGACATGGAACGTGCAGCGTTATCAGCCTGTTCATTACCAAGTATACCCACGTGTCCAGGTACCCAGGAAAAACTATATCAAAACCCTTTCTTTCTAATTTTTGCAGAATAATAAGTATTTCCATCACAGTGAGGTGTCTACTTTTTGTTAAAAAGTGTAAGGATTCTAGAGCACTCATGCTGTCAGTGTACAGACAAAAATGACGGTGGTTGGAAACTAATATATGTTGAAGTGCGACAAGAATGGCAGTTAATTCAGCACTCTCTATAAAGGAATTATGTAAGGTAAAACACTTAGAATGGTATTGTTATAAACAACACCACACCCAACATGTCATGCAGTCTTCGATCCGTCCGTGTAGATTGGTATGTACTTAGAATACTTACTCCGATGAAAAGAAAAGAGCTGCTAATAAATAACATCAGCAGCTCCTGCTTTGTTAGCCTGATACGAAGGAACAGACATGGCACGAATAAAGTAATTGGAATTTAACTGTCTCCGCCTTCTTTGTAATGGAGGTTGATGGCACACCACATACAAGCTGGTAACAGGCGAAGTTCTGAAGACACCAGAGATGATTATCAGAGCAGAATATGATGTATCGTGCCAGTCGTCTTAACACAAATGCACGAGCAAAACAATACACTACACAACCGTAGTCCAAACGTGAAAGGATTACTGCTTGATACTGCGGAGTAACGAGACTCTATCGGCTGCCCATAAGGTGTTTGACAAAACTTTTAAGATGTTGAGGGATCGTTCTGACTTCTTCCGCAAGTAAAGGACATGTGGAAGGAAAGTCAATTTACAGTCAAAGATTACTCCGAGAAGCGCACCTCACTGACTACAGGTATTTGAATATCTCCTATATGAATAAGAGAATCTAGATGTAGGTTACGCTTTCTGCTAAAATGGACAAAGCTGCTCTTGGAAGGAGAGATCGTGTGACCATTCCGATCGCACCACTTAACTAATCGATTGACAGTTGTTTGCAGCTGTCTCTCAATCAGTTGCATATCTGAACCTTGACAAGAGATTTGTAGATCATCAACGTAAAGCATTCCTCTTACTGATGGAGGGAAGTAATGAAGTATACTACTCATATGAATATTAAAAAGGGTAACGCGCTCAAAACGCTACCCTGACTAACACCTTAATCTTGTATGAATTTATGTGAAGATGAGTGACCAATACGTTACAAACAGGTAAAAAGTTAAAAATAAAAAAAATGGGAAGATTTCCCCTTAAGCCAAAATCATACATATTACGGAGAATCCCATAGCACCATGTTCGGTCTTATGCTTTTTCTATGTCAAAGAAAAGAGAAACCAAATTGTTTCTCCTAACGAAGGCATCCCTGATTTGGGACTCTAAGTAAACAATGTTATCAAGAGTGGATCGGCCCTTACGGAATCCACTCTGCAGAGAAGAAATAAATTTTTCTTTCTCCAAACATACACCAAACGATTATTTACCATACGTTCAAAGGTCTTAAAAAGCAGCTCGCCAGACCAATGGAACGGTAACTCAGATGACCTGTTGCCACCTTTCCTGGCTTAAGGGTTGAAATCACAATGGCTTCTCACCAGCTGGAGGGATAGTAATGCTCATTCCAAACTCTGTTGAAAAAATAGAGGATGTTGGTTAGAGAGTCAGGATTTAGATGACGCAACATCGTGTAAGTGATTCTATCTGGTCCAGGGCTTTTATTGTGCACTTGTAAGAGTACCTTTTTTTAACTCAGTCATCGTGAAGTCACAATTAAATGGAAAACAGGATCGAGTGGAAAATTTCATTGGGGTACGTTCTGCACGCCTCTTAAGGGGAGTTGGAAACCTCTTTCTCTCTCTATACTGACAATGTTAAATTGGCTAATTTCGATGTACCTTTTCTCAAAATCTGTTTTATGTACATGCTGGAAATTTTTCATACTATTAAAGTACGCCTATATCATTATACTAAAATGAGCTTTTAGCTAATTTTGAATTTTTTAATAAATTATGAAATATTTTATCAAACATTGCGAAATTTGACCCATTTTTTACTTAAAAAATTTGTAAAAATTAAAAATTTTTGAGTTTTTTATAAAAAGCTCATTTTAGTATATATTAGACATCATTATAAATAATTCATAAAAAATTTACATACCTGTGAACAGTAGTTTTTCAGAAAAGGTACATCGCACATTAAAATTTACATTTTGAGATAAATTGATTTTAATGCATACAGTGAGAGAGAGAGAGAGAGAGAGAGACTTCTAATAGGCTAGGAAATAAAAAAATAAAAGGCTCAATTTCAAATAAAAGATACATGTTTTGGTTTATATCAGTCGTTACACTTTTAAGCAAAAATAAAGTAATTTGTTTACAATTTTCGCCATTAAAATGGGCGTGACCTAAATTCAATGATTATTTAAAAATACGTTTTAAGGGCTTTTAAATACCCTAGAGGTTAAAGTAAGGTATTTTTAAAAAGGTTGAAATCTATACAATTTGAAACTGTAAAAATCTCAAATTGTCAAAAAAATAAGATTTTAGCTTTCCAACACCCCTTAATCTCGTGAAACCGAGAATTATAAGAAGCTGTACTAGATACACTCTGCAAAGTTGCACCCAGAATGTTAGCAATTTCGACTGGGGAAGAAAAGACAGAGTTCGAGGTTTGTAAAATAGGGAAGGAAAATTCCCGATATATCCCGTTAGTAGCCTTATCTTTTCTCCATAACTGTTTACTGGAAGTTGACGAGGTGAGTGAAGACACATATCGAATCCAGGATTTCCTCTGACTCTGACGCCTTACGCTGCGAGCATTTGCTTTTGCCTTTTTAAACGCCAAGAGATTCTCCGTAGTGGGATATCTGCGAAAGATTCCCCATAACTTCCGCTAGTTCTTATACGCTGTCTGACAATCAGCATTCCACTAAGGTTTGTAACGTTGGAATGAATGACTTGAATTCTTTGGTATTGACACATCAGCAGCAGTAATCAAAACATTGCTGACTTTTTGTACAGCAGTATCAACACTTTCTGTCTTGACCATTGCATTAGATATCACACCCAACTGTGTGAAAAGGGCCCAGTCTGCACAATTATAAGAATACGGAAGTGGGAAGGTTTTTCCACTCGTATCATAATCATGAGAAACGATAATAGGGAAGTGGTCGCTATTATATAGATCCTTCTCAACAGACAAATTTAAATTAGGTAAGAGTGACGGTGAGCAGAAGGCCAAATCTAATGTGTGAAAAGATCGTGTAGGTTCATGAACGTATGTTGGTTCCTCGTGATTGAGCAGGCAGAGACAGTGATCAAAAAGTACCTTTTCTATCTGTGTGCCACTAGGGTTCGTCTTCACACTACCGCACAGAGTGCTATGTCCATTGAAGTCACCAAGTACGACAAAGGGTGCTGGCAAACTGATCAAACAGGTTGTTCAAGTCTTGTTGGTGAGTGAGTGAGTGCTTTTGAAATTCTATGGCGCAAGAGCCGAATTCTGCCATACTGCGCCAAACATTTGTTAAAAAACCATTTTAAAAATACACAAGTAAAATACAATTATATATAAAAATGAAAGTTAAAGTTAAAAAATTTTAAAAAGTCAAATTAAATATAAAAATCTAATTTTTCTAATAAAAGCAAATAGGTTTTGGAGGGGTATTTCTCCCACCAAGTCAGATAAGGTTAAAATAGATGTATGAAAGAAGGTGATGCGATGAGCTAAGAACTGGACAATCGATTAAAATGTGACGCACAGTGTAAGAGACCTTGAATGAAGGACATTAAAGAGCATTTTCGTCCAACAACAAATGCCTGTGTGTAAAGCGGGTATGACCAATGCTAAGACGACGAGTCAATTTGACATCAGTCCTTCGTATTGGCATCACAAGCCATGCTGCTATTACAGGTTTTGCAGAGTGCAGTTTGTTATCCAACTTCTGATTCTATAATTCCTGCCAGATCGTAAAAATATGATGCAGGATGACGCGCTTTATATATCCGGTAGCGGGACTGCTAGTGGCAGTTGGGTCGTCACCGACCTTGCCACGATGTCCGCTTGCTCGTTACCTATGAATCCTTGAAATCCTTGCTGTACAGTCGACTCGTAATGTCGAGTATATTACAAACCACTGGATGACATCGATCGATGTAGTTTTCAAGCGCTTCTAGTACACTCATGTTGTCAATATAGATGCAGTATTTACGGGGCATATTGGAGTCAATTAATTGAAGTGCACGGTAAATGGCGACAGCTTCGGCAGTGAAAACTCTGCAAGTGTCGAGCCTATAACTGTGCATAATATCTTCAATCACAACTTCACAGCCAACGTAATCTGCACGTTTCGAACCATCTGTGTAGATGATCGAATAACTACCATACTGACTGTGGTGGTAGGCGAAGACGCGTTGAAAGACGACAGGCGCTACAGTGGATTTACTGTATGAGGCAAAAGGGTAGATATAATAGAACCGTGGCGTATTCCAAGGTTAAAATAGCAAAAGGTTCCTTTGCTGGATATTCACGTTAGGTAGGTCGAGTTCGGAGTGAGTGAGTGATTGTTGGGTTTAATGGCGCAAGAGCCAAACTTGGCTATACTGCGCCACACGTTTGTTAAAATCTGTAAAACAGGTTAAAAATACACAAGAAAAATACAATGATATAAAATTAATTATTATATATGTGCATGCCTGCATGCACATATATAAAAAATAAAGGTAAAGATAAAACATTTTAAAAAGTCAAATTAAATATAAAAATCCAAGTCTTCTGATAAAAGCAAATAGGTTTTGGTGGGGTATTTCTCCCACCAAGTCAGGTAAAGTTAAATGGGATGAATTAAAAAAGGTGATGCGATAATTTAGCAGTAACATACATAATATCATAATGAATACAATTTTTACCCGTAAGTGGTCGTGCGGGACACACAGATTACGAAATCGTTAATTCTGGCAAAACTGTTTATTTGTTACCAAAGAAAAATTGAAAAGTTCTTGAAAGTAGGTATGTAAACTTTCTCTTAGCTAAATTATTCACTGGAATCAAAATTTGTATCGTGTACAATAAGATAATTCTAAAAAAAGGATTGGGGTGATTCAATAACCCCGTTTGACCGTATCGAGTGCGTGCCTGCTCGCGGGTTAAAACATGTTAAAGTCTTTTCGCTTTAAATATTAAAAATAATACAATTTTTCTTCATCGGAAATTTATATTATTCATCATTATTTAACATCAATTATAAATGCTAATTCTGAGAGGCTTAAAATTACAATTCGCTTAAAACTAATTATAATTTGAGCAACCATTTTAAAAATATCATTTTACATTTTTGTAAACATTGTCGAGCACTTGGCTTTGCTCTCCTTACAATTCAGCTATTAAATCAATAATGTTTTATTTTCTTACAAATGAACTCGTGCATAGAGCGGACACTTCAACCGGTATACTTTTAATGTATCAGTGCTGCACAGAATATTTTATAACTAATTAATTAATACTACATTAAGAACAAGTTTAATAAGTATTAACGACTTCTATGGGCTTGTCCTAGTCTTTAAAAGCAAAGTTTTTATAAGGAATGCTTATGATTAGAAATTGACTCTCTAAATTCTTTTTCTATATTTAACAGATATCTATATTTTGTCTTCTAAGCAGCCACCGGATTTTGCAATATGTTCAATTTAAAAATTAGAGAAAGGAAAATTACATAATAATTTTCCTATTATTTTATTTATTTATTTTTGCGTAAAAGTAGTGTACAAAATTTAATACTTATGTTACTATATTGTATGGTTTATAATTAAGATCGCCTATTGTAGCTTTAGCGTCAAAGTGCATTATTATTACATTCAGTACATTATTAATGTAGAAGGGGGCGCGATAAGAATTGTGATCGAAAAGGGAGGCGCCAGTATTGAAAGTTTGAGAAGCACTGGATTGCAGTTATTACAGAGACTCTGCACTGGTGATGTGCGAAACGCACCAGAAAAATTCTCAATGCCATATGGTGAAGTTTTTTCAGATTAGAGTTGCACGCTCTGATCCGTATACAACACATCCGTAATCGATGCGAGAGAGTACGATTGCCTGATACACTCTGAGTAATGATGTTCGATCCGCTCCTAAGAGGTGTTAGATAACACCTTCAAGGGGTTTAAGGATTTTTCACACTTCTTCCGCAATTGTAAAATATGCGGAAGGAAAGTGAGCCGGCGGTCGAAAATTACTCCGAGGAATCGTACGTCGGGAACTACGAGAATTCGTACATCACGGATGCGTATTTCTGTGCCGGGATGAATACCCCGTTTGCGGCAAAAGTGCACGCAGCAACTCTTGCTGGCAGAAATACTATGACCGTTGGTGTCGCACCATTTTACAATGTTGTTGACGGCAGTTTGCAACTGCCATTCAATCATGCGCATGTCCGAACCGTCAAAACTGATCTGTAGATCGTCCACGTATAGTGACGCCTGTATAGAAGGCGAAAAAACATTTAAAATGGGTGAAATATGACATATAAAGAGAGTGACACTCAAAATATTCCCCTGAGGAACTCCCTCAGCTTGGGTAAAAGGCGCAGAGAGAGTGCCACCCAGTCTCACTCTAAAAGTACGAAAATTTAAAATTTTTTTAATAAAAGTAGGCAAATTGCCTCTTAATCCAAAAGTAAATAAAGTGCGAAGTATCCCATAGCGCCAAGTACGATCATATGCCTTCTCGATATCAAAAAAGATAGAAACTAGATGATTCCTAAGGAAGAAAGCGTTTCTGATTTTGCTTTCCAGTATGATGATATTGTCGAGAGTGGTACAGAGAGTGTCAACTCTGATACAGAGGAATGCATCGGTTATTTTCTTGCTGATAAACGAGACGGACATTGACCATACGTTCTAGTGTCTTACAAATGCAGCTCGTGAGTTCTATCGATTGATAGCGGAGAGGGTTCCTTGGATATTTTCCAGGTTTTAAAATGGGGATCTCTATGGCTTATTGCCATTCAGTAGGATACACGTGCTCCCTCCATATTCGGTTGAATAGGTAAAGGAGATTTTCTAGTGAATCCTCGTTCAAATGGCGAAGCAGTTCATAGGATATTCCATCAGGACCTGGACTAGTATTGTGGGCCGACGACAAGGCCCTCTTCGTCCACATGTAAAAATCACTGTTGGTTTAATGGCACAAGAGTCGACAATTGAAGTTGATATGCTCCGCTCAAAACATTTGTTTATTGAATGAGTTATGATTTTAATATATCCCATAAAACATTTTAAAATACTAAACATTTGAAAAAAATTAAAATATACAAATTTATAAAAACCGTCTTCAATTACAAATCACGTATAAAAATTCGTTTTCAACAATAAAAACAAACAAGTCAGACCAGTTCTAAAAATAAAAGCATAAAAAAAAAGACAAAGGTTAGTTTTAAAACAGTTTAGACATTTCATGTTAATAAAAATTAGCCCCTACTATAGTTCCTGAATCGCGATGGAGTTAATGCGCGTAAATAACCTAGGATCAGGAAGAATTAAAAGGATCGGTCTCAAGTTTCTTCTCCTCCACGTCATAAGTTATCATATCCTCGTCATCAGTTGCATATTTCTGTAGGTGTTGCATTTCGAGATCTATGTGCAACATTTTTTATTTCAATATTTGGTTTCTGTATTTTTGGGCGTTTTCTTCTATTTCTTGAATTTGCGTTTTACAATTTGTTGGATTTCAGGTGCATTAGAAAACTCACTATTAGATTCATTAGGGACAGACTCATGTAAAGGGAACTAATGGTTGAGCTTCAGTTGAAAGTGAATCAAATTTATTAGGAGTTGTAAGTGAGTGTGAGTGTGGTGTTTGGTTTCTAAAGGTGAAACTAAAGTTTGGCTATGCTCAAACATTTGTTTAGGGGAAACTTATGATTTGTAGTAGTAGTAGGGATGACACTACACTTTGAAAAAAAAAATTAAAAATAACGGCTCACCGTCTTCAATGATACAAAGTAAACAAAAGATGGGGAAGGAAGTAGATATCTTGAGTAGCATTGAAAATGACGTGGAGAAGTTCAAAATAAGACGATAATACCAGGTATAAAATTTTTAGAAGATATGGGTGTAAGGATTGTAACGCACGTGGATAACCTTATGTTTGAAGATTTGAATCTGTTTGGGTAGTTCTTCCTATAGTTGAAGGTCTAGCAGCCTCGTCATACAGTTTGTTATTTCTGAGGAACTATTAATTGCGTGCTTCAAAATAAGATTTTTTTTCGATATCTGGTTTTGGTAATTTTTGCGTTTTCTTCTATTTCTTGATTTTCGTTTTACAATTTTTGGGATTAATTTTGAATCGGAATGGTCATTATTGCGTCACAATTAGACACATTTAAGCTTTAGAGTACAATCCGTGGAAGAATGCCCAACGGAAGCACATCTAGAGCATGTGTGGATTGGATGCAGCGGATAGATAAACTTTAGAGTGACCGAACCTCTGGTATTTGAAACAACGCAGAGATTCTGTATATAAGTGACGTGAATTTGGGGTTAATGCAGATAGCCATTTTGCTAAACAGCGGTAGGTAGTTTCGGTTTATTAAAAGTATAAAATAATTAATGTTTTTTGATAATATTACAATTTGTTATTCGCCTGACCTGAATTTTAAGTAAAAAAATAATTTTCAAGTATTTCCGCATCAGGAGTGATCAACAAGTCGGGTTCAGAAATGATAAATAGTTAAGGGTTTTATCTTCTGACTTACAGTTTGGAGTGAAAAAATGGTTTTGAAGAAGAAACCATCTTTTTTGTAATCAGGTTCGATTCGAAGTGCATCTTCGAACGCAGTCGTTTAATGATTTCTTCATCCAGTAGAATATTCCGACTGGAGCGTTTTATGAATTGCGAAAGGCGAGTTTTTGATTTTGGTATTTATGGCGGAAGTGAAATTATTAAAAATCGAACACTCGTGTGTAGAAAAGAATTTTTAAAAGTATGAAAATTACATCCGCATCATTTATATATGGGAAGGGTGGGATGGGGGGTTTTAAAAGATATTTTGAAATTTTTACAAAATAAAATGATAAAATTTTTTTTTAAAATACAATATCGTAAGAAAATATAGTTAAAATGAAATATGACAGTTTGGCAGGAAAATGTAAAAATTTATATTCAAAACTTTGTTAGTTCGGTGAAAAAGTTTCACTCTTCATAAAGATAAAATTACCTGGTTGCTTCAAGACACGGGTCGGGAGTTATACACGTGATAGAGCAGCCAGGTCATGCCAAGACTCGTTCTTCCAATATTCGGCCTGAGACAAAAAGTATTTCATCATTTTTCTTCCTGTGATTCTATTTGTTCCGCCATTCCTAACGATCATGTCTTCAGTCAAAGATCCTGAATAGATCAAAACCCCGCCCAAGTGCCAGTTTTCCCAGGGAGTAGTCCATTTTGTGTCTATTTTTGGTTTAAAAGTGAAAAACATCAGACACAACTTCATTCCATATTGTTTTGGTTTTTTTTTTTCGTGGCAGAAAAATTTTGTGTGAACACAAAAAAATCAACAATAGAACATGAAGCAACAAAATCAAAATATTGGAAAAAGAAATATAAGAAAATGAAATGAGGGAGTACATAATATAAAATGTAAACATAGTACAGTAGTAAAAAAATATCAAACTTTATCAGAAAAATGCAAAGATGGAACAAAGTACATTAATGAATGTAGACTGTGGTTGGACGTGAAAAGAAGAAAAGGAAATTTGAATGGCAAGAAAGAGTTGGCCGAAAATAGAGAAGGATCACTTGGTAACTGTAGGAATTTTAAAAGGCGTGTTTCAAAAGACAGTAAAACCCCTAGGGAGAAGGTGGAAAGATCTAGGGCACCTCGGGAGTTTGGGTACTCACCTAAAGGTTGTAGTTGAGGGGCAAGGTCTTTGGGAATATGTTTAAAAATCATTTGTTGTATGGTAGAATTGTCGACTTCTGGAAGTTGAGATATTTTTGCTCAAAACGATTTCTTAGTTGCCTTTTGAATGATTTGAGGTTTAATGGCGCAAGAGCCAAATCTGGACTGATGCGAAACATATGAAAATACTAAAACATTTTTGACTAAAATGTGTTAAAATATTGACAACACAGTTTTATAAAAGTTAAAATTTCAAACACGCGAAAAAGTTTTCAACAATAAAAACAAACAAGTCAGACAAGTTCTAAAAATAAAAGCATTAAAAACTAGTGAAAAAATTAAATTTTAAAACAGTTTGGGGCTGCTAAGGTTAAAAATTATATGTTGGCTGTTGGTATAAATGCGCGTAAATATCTTTAGGATTTATTGTAGGATCCTTTGACCTTTAACGCCGAAATTAAACGTAAGATCGGTCTCAAGTTTTTCTGCTCCACGGGTGGTTATCATGTCTTCACCTGTTGCATACTGTAGGATGTGATTTTTAAAGAATATGTGGAATTATTTTATGAATCGAGAAATGTTTTCGCTTTCTGCACTTTTTGGGCGCAGAATTCGTTTCTTGAATTTTATTTTACACATCGTTTGGGATTTCAGGTTCATTAAACCTATTCACTATTAGAGCTTTTTGTAGTAGGGACAGATTTCTTCTCCATTTCATAATGGTTTTTCAGTTGAAAGTGCAGCAAATTTATCTGGTAGTCGTTGAAACTTTGTCAATGTTGAGTGTTGGGTTTACATGGCATCAAGAGCCAAGTTTGGTTGCTGGGGGTTTTTTAGAAACGTTTTGATTTTTTTCTTTAAAAAATTTTACACTTTGAAAAAATTAAAATACAAATTATTTTTTTTTTTCAATGATACAAAGAAGGAAAATTTTTGAATTTTCAGAGGATATCTTAAAATAAAAGCATTGAAAAAGACAAAGGTAGTTCAGAATAAGCAACCAGATAATACATGGTCTAAAATTATTCTCTATAGTTCCTGTATCGGGATGGAGGACCCCAGGAAGAATCCAGGCACCTTCCTGGAACCACGTCGTAGACAGGCGGGATTATCGTCACCAGCTGTTATTTCTGTAGGTGCTGGTGCATTTCGATAACCGGGCTCCTTACTATCTGGCCTGAGACGTAAAACTCAGCTTTTCTCTATTTCTTGATTACCGTTTTACAATTTGGGGATTCCTGCATTAGACCCCACCTCATTATTGAGATTCTCATAATGTTCAAAACAGGTGCCAGTTTTCCCGGGGAGCAGTCCGTTGTGTCAAGAACCAATGCTGTGATGAAACCCATCAGACACAGATTCATTAAACTCAGTCCTGGTCTGCCACAGGAATTTGAGATGCTGAGAAAAATAAACAGAATAAGTTGAACACAAGATCAATAATTGAACATAAAGAAGCAACAAAATCAAAATATTGAAAAAAACTTAAAGTATAAAATCAAACCAAAAGGCAATATAAAATATAAACCATAAAAAAGGTAAAAAAGCTCAAATTTTAAGTATAAAAATAATTTTCAAATTAAGAATACAGAGATAATGTAGATCTGTGGTCTGAAAACGTGATAAATAAGAAAAGGGGTTAAATTTGAATGGTTGGAGTTAAAAGCCGAAAATGATCCCTTGAAAATAGGGTTCCCATCTTTTCGTACATAATCAGTGTTTACCAAAGACATTGCATCCGTCCACGTCGTAGGAAAAATCATAGGGCACCTCTTCATCAGTGAAGAATACTCCACCTGGAGCCGGCTTGCTAGGTCTGTGTTGAGCCATTTTTATATCAATTATTGATTTAAGCACTTCTTTTTTTCCTTTTTCTATCCCGAAATTTTGACTTTTTTTCAAATTCTGTGTTGAAGATGCAGAAGGGGGTTGAATACTGGAGTTGGATGTAGAAGCGGATATGATTGATGAAGATGGTTCGATAGGTGTGAACATATTACTGGTGGTGGAAAGTAGAGTATCAGACACAGGTATAAGGTGCGGAGGCTCTGATATTGTAGCTGCTATAGAAGATGTGGAAAAGAGGTCTGCCTGAGTGGCAGACGACAATGTGGAAACTGAATTAGACTTATCTGGCTGCGGAACGGATACTAAAGGTTGAAGTAATTGCAAAGGCGGGCATTTAATTTGTGTAATATTTTCGTCCGTTTGGGTTGTACTGGTAACAGTTGAAGGTTTGGCAACTTGGGCGTAAGATTGGGATAACTGTGGTGCTATTAATTTTCGGGCTTCAAGGTATGAAATATTTCTATTGGTTTTAATGGCTTGAATCTCTTTTTCAGTTTTCCATTTAGGACACTGTTTTGAGTCAGAGGAGTGAGGCTGTGAACAATTGACGCATTTCTGCGCAAGACTGCAATCTGCGGAAGAATGTCCAACAGATGCACATCTTGAGCACGTCAATTGTCCTCTGCAGGCAGTTTGAGAGTGTCCGAACCTCTGGCACTTGAAACAGCGCAGAGGATTCGGAATGTATGGACGGATTTTACAGTTTAAATAACCAGCTTTTATTGTTTGAGGTAGTGTGGGGCTGCTAAAAGTTAAAATTAAGTGTTTAGTCGGTATAATAGTTGTATCCTTTTTTATTGTTATTCTTCTGACCTGAATGACCCCCTGATTGGAGAATCCTTCAAGGATTTCCGCTTCAGAGGTGGCCAAAAGGTCAGGTTCAGAGATGACTCCACGGGAGGTGTTTAATGATTTATGTGGAATGATATTCACAGGTGAATTGATAAATGTTTTCGCAAGTAGGAAGGACTTTGTCTGCGTAGAAGAACTGGTTTCAACAAGTAGATCACCGGATCGCAATCTTTTAACCGATTTCGGCTCTCCACCTATTCCCTTCAGAGCTTTATGTATCGTAAATGGTGATTGAACAGACATGGCATTGTTAGGCAAGGAAATTAACAAAAAATCTCACACGTTGAGCAGTTTCGTCGATTGAAAGGTTGGGCAATACAAGGCCTTTTTTACCCTGGCACAGCAAAATTGGATCCATATGAGTAGAGAAATAAACTTCATTCTGGTGTGCCTCCACCCACCACGGAGTCCAACAAGGGAGGCAGTGTGCCGGTCATCTGGCAAAACCAGGCACGGCGCTTACCTGAAGTACACCCAGAATATAATGCTACAGCATCAGGGCGAGGATCCAACGGGTAAACCCGACACCCCCTTATCTGCAGCACTAACCCTACAGCAGTGTCTCTTCGGGGACTCCGAAGAGAGGTACCACCAGCCGATTGACAGGAGCGGGCTCACCCTGCCTCCCGTCTACAGCGAAGCGTGGGCCAAAGGTAATCCCAGGACACCATTTTCCTCCTTACGGGACGCCGCACACGGCAAACATGCGGGTCGGGAAACCAACGGTGTTAGTCAAAAACAAATAAAGCAACACAAATCAAAAGATTCAAAGAAATATACGAAAAACAAACTAAATGAACGGAACACAAGATGTAAATCAAAATATGTTAATAAAAAATAGGAAGTTTTTTTTCAGTGGAAAAAACTAAATTTGAACAATGTTAATTTAGAAAAATGGGCTGTGGTCTTGACCGGAAAAGAAGAAAAGGGAAATTTGGATGGCAAGAAAAAGGGCCGAAAATAGAGAAGGTTCACTAGGGTTCCCCGGGTTCGTGAAGCCCGTGTTTACCAAAGACAGTAAACCCCTAGGGAGAAGGAAAAGATCACTAGGGCACCTCGGGAGCGTGAACCCCGTACTCACCTAAAGAAGGTGAGCCCCTGAGGGGTAGGAGTTGTAAGAGAACGGGTTTGAGTTTCTAAAGATGAAACAGAAGTATTCAGGTTATTGCCAGGGGAAGTAGTTGTAGTAGTAATAGGACTGAGTATTTTTAACAGACACCTTTTGTATTGTTGGTATTATTGCAGATCGGGAAGGAAGTAGATTTTCTTGATTAGATGAACATGGATTTGAGACGGTAGACACTGAAGATGAGGTACTAGGCATTGCATTTTCAGAAGATAGGGGTTTCAGGTATTGGAAAGGTGGACAGATTATGTTTGTTATGTTTGGATCTGTTTGGGTAGCTGTGGATATAGATGACGGCTTAGTAGCCTGAGCATACGTTTGGATTAACTGAGGAACTATTAATTTGCGTGCTTCAAAATTAGATACGTTTTTATATTGGTTTTAATTTCTTGGATCTGCTTTTCGTATTTCCATTTTTGGCATAATTTGGAATCTGATGGATGAGACTACAATTAAGGGGTATCGGAACGCCCTATACTGATAATGTTAAAAAGCCCTTTTTCAATGTTCCTTTTCTAAGAATCTATTTTAAATTCCACCCCCAATTTTTTTACAAGTTAAACATAGATTTAGTATTATACTGAAATGAGCTTTTTTAAATTTTTTATTAGTTTTTTTTTAAAAAAAATTTCTTTGATTTATTTCGAGAAAACTAAATTTTTTGACAAAAAAAATGTATAAAAAAATATATATACAAAATTTTGCTAAAAGCTCATTCCAGTAAATACTAGAACACACAAAAATGTGTCATATAAATTTTATGGACATAAGATATATACTTTCTGAGAAAAGGTACATCGAACCGTCAAAAATGACATTTGAGAAAAACACATTTTTATAAAAAAAACTCACCTCATCAAAACATTCCAGCTCCATATTCCAAATTTTCAGCATTTTTTGAAAATTCACCCTCTTGTATAATTCTTTTAAGTCTTTTTATCTTTCTGACCTCCTTAGTTTTTTTTGCAAATTGGCATATCTTGCCCTTGTAATACTCTCTTTGTCGAGGCCGTTCCATGCAGCATGTCGCATAATATCCAGGCTCTATGCTTAGTTTTTTCAAAATATCCAACTGAGTTGCATTCCCTTTATTAAAGGATGCAATAGCATCATACATACCAAAGCAAAGTGTTTCTAAGTGCACGAATGTCTTTTTGGGGACATGAGACCAAATAACATTATTAATGCTTTCATTTGGATTCTGCGTGTTTCCATGTAAGCATTTTTTCAATAGCTCTGGATCAGAAAGATCCCTAAAAATAAGCTTAATGGCTTCCACAACAGCAACTAGAAGTTTATGTTTGTGGTGGTAAACTTTATTTTCCAGTTGTGCCTTCTTATAACCGCACCATGTGTCAGGACCTGATGGACAAAATCCATGTTGTGGATTTTCATCCGTTGATATTTTGTGAAGAAATATTGCCCATATACCTTGTCGCATATCCTTCACATTTGACAAATTTCTTCGAAAGGCAAATCTATAATATGTTTGTAATTGGTCAATAGATGCTTCCGTTAATCTATTTTCCACATAATGCCTTGCCATCTGACAATTTTTGGCCTGTCATCTTTGCTTTGAAACGTCGGAGGCGACATCCCATCCGTTTCATAACATGGTATATACCAGTGCTTCTCAAACTTTCTATACTTGCGACCCAATTTTCAATTATAATTTTCCTCGCGCCCCCTCCATATAATAACAATGTATTGAATTCAATAATAATGTACAGTACCATAGGATTACTGCTAATTATTAAACTGGTTCTTCACTTAGTACTGTTAAATCAATTATGAAACACATTGTGCAGTACTGGAACATTTATACGTGTATTATATCAATGTAAATGTGTATTTTATTTTTTTATTATGCCAGAGTGTATTTTTTCCCTTCCTTTTAGTAAATTAATAATTTCCTTTAAAAATTCTTTATTTTCGACTTTTTGATAAGCTCGCGCCTTCTTGTAGGGTTATCACGCCCCCTAGAGGGGCGCTCCACACAGTTTGAGAAACACTGGCATATACACTCAAGTTTTTGATCGTGCAGTTATCACCGAATACTTTATTATTCACAATGTTATCGAAATCTTTTTTGAGTCACCATCTCCTCAATATTTCGTGTAACGCACATCATAGCGTTGAACAGAGCGCTGAAATATCGATAGAGCTCCATCGACTTCCATTCGTCCACTATACCCTTTGAAGTTCTTCATGCACACCGGTCCATGTTTCTTTTTATTTTTGCAAACACAATGTTTAGATAATATCTCAGTGTCATTACCTTTCCTGTGTCCACACTCGTAATTGTCACAACACCATTCATGGAGGAATATCCTCTCTTTTGCCATGTTCCATCAACCGCCACAGGAATGTCTCTAATATTTTGGTTTTTTTGTACAGCTTCTTCTATGGCATCTTTCATCGTTGCATCACACACATCCTTAGTTGCACCTAACGGCATTTTATTGTATTTCGCGAACTTTGTCGGTGGGGGTGGTAAGTTCATGATTCCGCAAAACATTCATGCAGCTTCTGCACCTTTCCATATGCATCTCATTGCATAAACAAGCCTGGTGTTTACTTCGTAGTTTCTGGGTTTCCTAATTTCAGCTTTGCACTTCTTGGAGGAACAAAACTTGCTATAACTGCAAAAATCACAGATTATATCAAGTTCAACAGCTCCACCAGAACCCTTTTTGGTTCACTCCTAGGAGAGCCCCCACCCATGGCGCGAATTACTTTGGTTGGCGACAATTGTGCCGTCATGGTAACCTTGCTTTTTTAAATACAACATATGGCAACCCTAACTTTTTCTAGAATTTTCGTCATTTGTGGGCGCTCATTTCAAATTTCATTTTGTTGTTGGGCACCGGGTTGAAAGTATGGCTGCGCTTGTAAGTGAATACACGTTAGAATTTTTACGTTATTGAATGCTAGAGGCAAGAAAGAATTGATTGAATGGTGTATGAAAGAAGGATTAATTGCTTCAAGTTATGAATGTCCTAAATGTAATGAGCAAATGGGATTAAATGAACGAAAGAGTGTTGTTTTGGATGGATTTGAATGGAGATGTCGAAAAAGGTGTGAATACGCATGATGTTTGCAGAAGTATAAGAAAGAATTCGAGGTTTTCCAATAGTAAGTTAATCGGCAATAAAACGTTTTCTCCATAATCACACCAGCCATGCAGAAGGCATGTTCGACCATTACCTCGCTGAGTATTTATGGCGGCGCTCTCTCTCTCGCGATCACTCACTCAGCGACGAGACATTCCAGAATTTATTAAAAGCAGTTGTTACACTTTACCCTCCACTTGGGAAGGATCAACAATAAGAAAGTAAGTGCTGTTGTTATATTTTTTATCTTAAATGTTAAATTTCTGTATTGTTTACATGTATTTTCATTGCGCATCCATCTTATACTGCTATATTTACTTGTCACCATTGTCGGGTTTGCTTGGCGCCATTTCGTTTTCGTTTGGCGCTTTTTCCGGTTTGGCGCCAAGGGTGGGGGCTCTCCTAGGAGTTTACCCAATTGGTTTCACAGGAAAGGTTAAGTCCTGTTGCTCCACACTGTAAACATTTGACAGCTTCAGAAAACACACCAGCTAAAACATTCAAATCCACAATAGCATTTTTAAATCCACTATTAAACTCGCTTTTGTATGAGTTATTTAAATTGCTAAGTTTTTTCTGAAGCAGAAATATTACTGTTAGAAGCAGAAGACTGCAGTGGTACAGAATCACTTCTCACTGTTGATTCGAATTACTTATTCTGCCTTGATGAAAATTACCTCGCCTTTTTTTTTTTTAAAAACTTTGCTGCTAGATGTAGGCATTTTAAATATAACAAATTAATACTAAAATCAAAATAATAGCGTTGTAAGGAGCTAAGCAGGTCTAATTACTATAAACACAACTTGAGCAAAACAAACAGCGTTTGAACGAACGATTTTTTTTCAAAAATACAAATGTAAACAGCGTATAATTAATTGTATCTCTGAAGCCGTTCTTAGGGTGAAAAATAACTGAGGCTTGGCAGCTAGCATCATGAAAGAAATTTTAAAAATGACGTCAAACTTCTAGCTGGCCAAAGAGGAAGTGCAATGTTTACCTTTTTCTGTCCATTTAAATCGGTGACGTGCGTTTAGATGATTTTTTGAAAACAAAATTTTAGCACTTCTAATTGCGCTAGAGATTAAAATGATGTATTTTTGGAAAGGTAATGAGTTAAAGAATTTTAAAATGCAATAATTTGAAATTGACAAAAAAAAATATTTTAGGTTTCCAACAGCCCTTAACACATTTCGGCTCTAGAGTACAATCCATGGAAGAATGCCCAACGGATGCACATCTAGAGCATGTTAATTGCGCGCGGCAGGAGATTTGAGAGTGACCAAATATCTGGCACTTAAAACAGCGCAGAGGATTTGGTATATATGGGCGTATTTTACAATTGAGGTAGTCGGCTTTTATTGGTGTGGGTAAATTTGGCCTATTGAAAGTTAAAAAATTAAGGGGGTCATATACCTTTTAAAATTTCCGGAAAAACGATTTTTTATTATTTTATTTTATAGAGTAAACCTTTCTGAGTGTTCTAAAAGAAACCGCATGCAGATATTCCCAATAGAACGGACGTTATTAAGAAAATAAAAAGAGTAGAAAAGGTGATTTAAATATTGTTTACATTTTGGCTCCAGGGTGACAGCTGTCATGTCACTGGTGACAGCTGCGTTTCTCTGTTTCTAATATTTTCATTCTAATTATTATCAAATGCTTGAATCTAAGCCTAAAATATTATTATTGTTGTTCTGAATATTAACTACAACTTCTACTAACTTTATAAACTTCTACTTCTACTTTGTTTTGATAAAGTGAATCTTGAATTTATACTCGTTCGTTTTTGATTTTCATACCGTATCTTATTCTAAGATAAAAGTTTTAGGAAAAATATTATTTTTTTATAAACTTTCGAATAATGAATTCGACTGAATCTGCCAAAAGACCATCTTGTAAACCTCCTAAGAAAAGGAAGTTTACTGGTAATATGCATACGAGATGCAAAGCTGTACACAGTGTGGATGAATCACTAAACAACAGTGCATCTGGAAAAAGATTCGGCTGCAAGATGTTGATTCATCTTTTATTGAACATGATGACGGTTTTGATGGCTATAGAGTGTTTGATAAAACTATCATGTTTACAAACATTAAAAACTTTGCTTCTTGCAAAAAATGGTGGTGATATTAAACTATCAGAAAAATGTGTTAGAGGTTTGTCTAGTGTTTTTTCGATTGAATGCAAGAACTGTAAAGACTTGTGTTCGTTTAGAAATTCAAAAAATGCTGGGTAAAAGAAAAATATTCCAGAAATAAACAGACGTTTTGTATACGCAATGAGGACAATTGACAGGGTCATGCAGCAATGACAACTTTCTGTGGTGTCATGGACTTTCCTCCTCCAGTTGCTAAGAAATCCTATAATAACATTATAAACAAACTACAACTGTGTAGTAAAGAAGTTGCAGAAGCTTCAATGCAAAGTGCAGCTTTGGAAGAGGTAACTTTGACAAATTCTTCCGATATAATAATTAGTGGAGATGGAACGTGGAAAACCCGTGAATATTCTTCTCGCGTTGGTGTGTGTGCTGTTATAGGAGACAAAACAGGAAAGTGTATTGATACGGAAGTGATGTCTTCTTTCTGTAAAGGATGTGATTCTGAAACGAAGAAAAGGGTGACCTGCTTACAAAAAGTGGAAAATTATCCACGTTAAAGAATGTTTGAAGAACCACAATGGTTCAGCTGGCATGATGGAGACTGTGGGAATGGTTCGTATATTTCAGCGTTCATTAAGTCATCGTTCTGTGAGATATACATCTTACATCGGGATGGCGATTCCAAAACATTCTCATCTATTACTGCATCCAATCCGTATGGAGAAGATATCACAGTTTCAAAAAATTGAATGTGTTGGACATGTTCAAAAAGAATGGGAACTCGTTTACGAAAATTAAAACAAATGAGCTCCAAACTCAGTGATGGGAAGTCGATTGGGGGGAAGGGAAGGTTGACCGACAGAATGATCGACTTAATTACAACGTACTATGGAAATGCAATCCGACAAAATAAAAACATGCCTGTCAGATATGCGAAAAGCTGTTTGGGCTGTATATTTCCATATACGTTCAAGCGATGAAGAACCATTGCACAGTTTTTGTCCTGTAGGTCCTAATTCTTGGTGTAAATATCAAAATCAAGTAGCAGAGGGCAGTGTGGAAAAACTTTTAGACACAGTCACAAATTGCCAGTGGCAGTAATGGATGCCATAAAACCTGTGTTTAATGATCTATCACAACCTAAACTTCTACAAAAATGTCTAGGGGTAAAAAAACAAAAATAATAATGAATCCATTTAACTCATTAATATGGAAATTATGCCCAAAAACTTTAGGTTGTGGTAGAAAGATTGTTGATATATCTACAAATGAGGCAATTGTCATTTTTAATGATGGCAATCAAGACAGACTAAAAATTATGCAATCGCTTGGTCTGACTGTTGGTCAATTTGCACATAAATTTGTAACACACTTGTAGATATAAAAGAATTCAGACTGCAGAAGTAATTCCCCTGGCACAAAAGAAGTACAACAGGCTAAAAGAATGCAATTAAAAACTTTGTAGAAATAATAAAAGAGGAACATCATATGCATGTGGCGAGTGAGTGAGTGACTGCAAGAGCTAAAATTGGCTATACTACATTTTAATCTATGTTAAAAATACACAAGCACAAAAGTGCAATATGAAGTTTATACAACAGGCTATACTGCGCCACACGTTTGTTAAAAATATTAAAACTAGGTTAAAAATACACAAGAAAAATACATATAAAATAAATATGTGCATGCCTGCACATATATATAAAAATAAAGGTAAAGATAAAAATTTTTTAAAAAAGTCAAATGAAATATAAATCCAATTTTCTTCATAAAAAGCAAATAGATTTTGGTGGGGGGAGACAAGTCAGATAAGGTTAAAATAAATGTATGAAAAACGTGATGCGATGATGGTTAAAAACTGACAATCAATTTGGGATGAACAGTGTAAGAGACATTGCATGAAGGACATTCAGGATCCAAACAACAAATGCCTGTGAGTGAAGCGAGTATGACCAATGCGAAGACGAGTCAATTTGACATCAGTTCTTCGTATTGGCATCACAATGCTCCTATGACATTTCACGGAGCGCAGTTTGTTATCCAATGACTCCATGATTCCTGCCAGATATTAAAATATGATGCATGATGTCGCGCTTCATATCTCGATAGCGGAACCGCTAGCGGCAGATCGTGATTGTTTTGGTAGCCAGCAAAACACGATATCGAAACCCTGCTGTACATTCGACTCGTAATGTCGAATTTTACCACTGGATGGCAGCGATCGTTATTTTCAAGCGGAGTAAATGTATAGATGCAGTATTTACGGGGCATAGTAGAGTCGTGAAGTGCATTTCGGCAGTGAAAATGCTGCAAGAAGTGTCGAGCCTATAACCGTGCATATATCTTCAATCACGACTCCACAGCCAACGTAATCTGACGTTTCGAACCATCAGTGTAGATGGCCGAATAACGACTATACTGACTGCGGTGTACTGAAAGACGACAGGCGCTACAGTGGATTTATAATGGCAATATGATATTGGAACCGTTATGAATAGGAAAATTTTTAGGTCGAGTTCAGAAATCATGAAGTATCCATATGTTAGACGGCCGTGCATCATAAAAACATATACACATTCTGCAGATGTGAAGGCACAATATCAAGATCTTAAAAATAAAACGCAAGAGACAGCTTCCTTCGAAGATCTTTGACAGTTAAGAGTTGTTTGCGAAAACGCACCTCGAGCAGATTCTCAGTGCCAGAAGTTTTTGCAGAGTGAGTTGCACGCTGATCCGTATGCGAAACACATCCGTAGTCGATGAGAGAGTACGATTGCCTGATACACTGGAGTAATGATGGTCTATCCGTTTCAAGAGGTGTTTGACAACACCTTCAAGAGGTTTAAAGACTTTTCACATTTTCCGCTCGGGAAGGAAAGTGGAGCCGGCGGTCGAAAATTACCCGAGGAATCGTACGTCGGGAACTCATCACGGATGCGTATTTCGGGGTCGGGATGAATACCCCGCTTGCGGCAAAAAGTGCACGCAGCAACTTTGCTCGCCGAAATACTATGACCGTTGATGTCGCATCACTTTAAAAATGTTGTTGACGGCAGTTTGCAACTGTCGTTCAATCATGCATGTCCGAACCTTCACAACTGATCTGTAGATCGTCCACGTATAGTGAAGCCTGTATAGAGGGGCGATAAAAATACTTAAGATGGATGAAATATGACTTAAAAGGGTGACATAAAAATACCCCCGAGGAACTCCCCTCAGCTTGCAAAAAGAAGTAGAGAGAGTGTCAACCCAAACGTTTGACATTTTTTTGAATGATAATAGGTAAATTTAAGAATTAAAAGAGTGAAATCCCATAAAACGAATATGCCTCTCGATATCGAAAAAGATAAAATAAATGATTCCCTCCGGACAAAAGCGTTTCTAATTTTGCTTTCCAGCTGAATGATGTTATCGAGAGTGGACCTTCCCTTTACGGAAGCCACTCTGAAACAGAGGAATGCATTTGTTCTTTCTAACTGGTAAACGAGACGGCATTGACCATAGTTAGTGTCTTAAAAATTTCGGTCGATAGCTGAGAGGGTTCTGGGATCTTTTCCAGGTCTTAGAATGGGGATCACTATGGCTTCTTGCCATGGAGTAGGATACACCTGCTCCTTCCATATTCGCTGAATAGGTAAAGGAGACTTACTAGTGAACTCGCTCAAATGGCGAAGCAATACGTAGATATTCCAACTGACTAGTATTGTGGGCCGATGATAAGGCTCTCTTCAATTCAAACATCATCACAAAGGTTGTCGGCATATATAGGTGTCCGCTCTAAAACGATTCTTAGTCACCTTTATATGAAAGCTGACACACTAGCAAATGTTTTGCCAATCAAGTTGGCCACATCACTGACGAATACAAAGCAGTAGAAGTTTCCAATATCGGAATGTTAAAAAATCGCTGCTTTTTTCTCCATAACTGTTGACTTGTGACGATGTGATTATACTAATCCAAGATTCTGGCATTGACGACGTATCTGACGAGCTAACGCCGCACGTTTGAACGCTATGAGATTATCAGTGGTGGGGTACCTCCCGAAAATACCCCACGCCCTCCTTTTTGTTCCTTTTTGGCTTGTTGCGTTATGGTTTGCACAGCTTTAAATGTTTTGGGGAATATCAGCAGCATTCCGAATATATGACATTGAAAATCCATCAACTGCCCCGTTCTGAACCATTTCCTGAGATATCGCTAACCGTGTGAATTTATCCCAGTCTGCGCTGATGAAAATAATAAAGTGGGGACGAAACGTGTCCCCGCACCATTAACATGCGAGACTAAGAGGGAAATGATCGCTGTTGTGCAGATCGTTTGCAACCTCGAAATTCAACATCGGTAGCAGAATTGGCGAACAGATTAGATCGAGGGAGTGAAATGTCCTCGTGGGTGCATGGAAATAAGTTTTCGTCGTTGTTGAGCAGACAGAGACAGTTCCGAGATCAACTGTTCAATCTGTTTGCATGTGGCGAATTTTAGCATTTTAGAATCATAGTAATACACTGCATTCATATCACAAATTATTTAATATTTATAATAAGTAGTTGTTAATTAAGGTATTGATTGTTTTTGGCAATATTTCAAAAATTTTTAACTTTATTTTGGAGAAATGAATCACTTTGTTGCATTTTATTATAGCTTTGATATCGTTTGGATGCTTGTACCATTGGTATAATATATGTTTTTAGTTATAATAATTTTAATAAATTGAAGTTTATTGACTACCACATTAGTTTTAATTTAAATTTAGTTGTTGTTTGAGAGAGAATAATATATATATAAAACTGTGGTAAATTTTACGTTTGATGTCAATTTTCTCAGAACGTCATTTTTACTCATACGCGCATGATATTTTTGAGGAAAATGATAAAATTTTTACTGAGATTCTGGATCATATCCGTACTTAAAATAACGGGCTAGTTTGAATTTTTTTAATAAAAATAAAAATTACAAATATAAAAATAGCAAAAATTTTTTAAAAAATTTATAGTTAAATTTAAATTGTTATAGTTTACTAAAAATTTTAAAGCAGTATTTCAGTCATTTTAAAGATAACACAATTTCCAACACTGAGCAAAAATTTCATCAAAATATATTGGTAACTTGTTTTATAAAGCTGCGCGTAATGCATATCACTTGCAAAAAAAAAAAATTCTTTTTGTAATTATCTAATTAAAAAATTTATCCTAATTAGCACTGTGTTTGTTGGTTATGTTTTAAGTAAAGTAATATCTATTTGTTTATTCCTCCAAAATTTACATTCCAGGAAACAATAATAAAAAAATTATAGAGCTTTAAATAGCTCATTATTTTTAACCATTTTCAACTTTTTAAAAGGTATGTGACCCCTTAAGTGTTTTGTTGAATAAGTGTTGAGCCTTTTACTAGTGATTCTTCTGACCTGAATAATACCCTGATTGAGCAAGGACTTCCGGTTGAGGATCAACAAGTCAGGTTAAGAAATAAACACTACGACAGGAATTCAGGGTATTGTGCGGAATTATAGATACAGGTTCATTAAGAAATGATTTTGAGAGAAGAAAGGACTTTTTGTAATGCCGATAGCAGATTCCCGATCGCAAAGGTTTAACTGACTTCGGTTTATTCCGATATGGGCTTTATGAAAAGTAAATGGCGATTTTTTGACATCGTATTATTTGATAAAGAAATAAGTAGGTATCTAGAATTTTTTGAAAATCATCGACGTTGAGAGTGGGTAATACGAGGCCTTTACCCGGGCACAGCAGCATTACTTCCATAAATACGCGTAAAAACTTCATCCTGGAGTGCCTCCACCCACCACGGAGTCCAAATTGATTGATTGATTGATTGAATATTAACGTCGCACTGTTCAGCTACACGAGGGCTTTTGGCGACGGACAACGTAATTTTGAACCATGGTCAAGTGACGTGGACGACATCTGAGCTGGCACCCTCTCTCCTAACTACCACACCACACCAACGGAGGACGTTTCAGCTCTCGACAGATTTAACGTGCATCGCTGCCCTACGCAGGTCTTTAGTGGTACTGGGCTCGAACCCGTGACAAAGCAAGCCATGGTCCGATACCTATACCACTCGGCTACAGCGGCCCCACGGAGTCCAAAGGAGGCAGTGCGCCGGTCATCAGGCAAAACCAGGAACGGCGCTTACCTGAAGTACACCCAGAACATAGTGCTACAGCATCAGGACGAGGATCCAACGGTTGAACTCGACACCTCATATCTGCATTATTAACCCTATAGCAGTGTCTCTTCGGGGACACCGAGAGAGAGGTACCACCTCAGCCGGTTGACAGGAGCGGGCTCAATCCTACCACCTGTCTACAGCAAAGCGTGGGCCAAACGTACTCCCAGGACTCCATTTTCCTCTTTACGGGACACCGCACACGGCAAACATACGGGTTGAAAAACCAACGGTGTTAGTCGAAATTAAATAAAGCAACATAATCAAAGTATTTAAAGAAATTTACGAAAAAGAAATTAAATTAACACAATACAAATTATAAACTAATATATGTTAATAAAAAATGCAAGTTTTTTCACTAGAAAAAACACAATTGGAACAAAGTTCATTTTGTAATATATGTCTGTAGTCTGACGTGAAAAGAAGAAAAAGAGATATGGGATTACAAGAAAGAGGGTCGAAAATAGAGAAGGATCACTAGGGTACCCCGGGTTCGTGAGACCCGTGTTTACCAAAGATAGTAAACCCCTTGGAGAAAGGAAAAGATCACTGTCACCTCTGGAGTGTGAAACCCGTTCTCACTTAAAGAAGTGGTGGTGGCTTAGTGGCCTGAATGCAGGGATATATATGAATCGGAGCTGAACACACTAGCAAATGTTTGGCCAATCGTTGGCCACATCAAAAAGGTGACAAATACAAAGCATTAGAAGGTTTCCAATATCCGGAATGTAAAATTCGATAAAGACCATTCGCTGCGTTGACCTTTCTCCATAACTGTTAGCTGGTAGTTGACGATGTGATTGAAGACACACATACTTGTGTGTGTGATCCAAGATTCTCTCTGACATTGACGACGTATTCTACGAGCTAGCGCTTTTGCACATTTGAACGATATGAGATTTTCAGTGGTGGGGTACCTCCTGAAAATACCCCACACCCTCATTTGTTTCTTTTTTGGCTTGTTGGCAGGAAGAATTCCACCATGGTTTGCACAGCTTTTGAGTAGAGTTGGGTGTTGTTGGAACTGCTACATCGACAGCATTCCGAATAGCTTCAGTGACATTTAAAACGGGATCATCAACTGCCCTTTTTTCTGAACCATTGTGCCTGTGATAATCGCTAACCGTGTGAATTTATCCCAGTCTGTGCGATGAAAACGATAAGTGGGGGACGAATCCGTGTCCCTGCACCATTAACATGCGAGACTAGGAGAGTAAATGTGAATGTTGGTGGTTATTGGCGCAAGAGCCATTTTTAAACTGCGCCAGACATTCGTAAAAACATTAAAAGTATAAAAATTACCAAAAGATTTCATAAAATTTCAATTTAAAAAGGTAAAATCTCACATTTTATGTATAAAAATCATTTTCAAATTAAAAATACAGAGATAAGCGGGGAAAACACCCGAAATCCGATAAATATTGTAAAAAAATCTTCTGCTTCTTGTTGGTGTTAAAAGCAATGATCCCCTGAAATATGTCTTTCCATCTTTTCTTACATAATCAGGGTTCGATTCGAATTCATTTTCCTCCACTTCGTATATAATCATATCCTCTTCATCAGTACTATATTCAACTGGAGCTGGCTTTCTTGGTCTGTGTTGAGCCATTTTTATATCAATAATTGATTTAAGTACTTCTTTTTTTCTTTTTCTATCCCGAGGTGTTGACTTTTTTCAAATTCTGTGCTGAAGATGCAGAAGGGGGTTAAATATTTGAGTTGGATGAAGAAGCGGATATGATTGATGAAGATGGTTCTATAGGGGTGAACATATTACTGGTGGTGGAAAGTAGAGTATCAGACACAGGAATAAGGTGCGGAGGCTCTGATACTGTAGCTGCTATAGAAGATATGAAAAGCAAGATGTCTGCCTGAGTGGTAGACGACAATGTGGAAACTGAAGGATATTTATTTGGCTGCGGAACGGATAATAAAGGTTGAAGTAATTGCAAAGGCGGGCATTTAATTTGTGTAAAATTTTCGTCCATTTGTGTTGTACTGGTAACAGTTGCGGATTTGGCAACTTGAGCATAAGTTTGGGATAACTGTGGTGCTATTAATTTTCAGGCTTCAAGGTATGAAATATTTCTATTGGTTTTAATGGCTTGAATTTCTTTTTCAGCTTTCCATTAGGACACTGTTTTTGAGTCAGAGAAATGAGGCTGTGAACAATCGACGCATTTGTGCTGAAGACTGCAATATGCGGAAGAATGCCAACAGATGCACATCTGGAGCACGTCAATTGCCTACGGCAGTCTATTTGTGAGTGTCGAACCTCTGGAATTTGAAGCAGCGCAGAGATTCGGAATGTATGCACGAATTTTGAAGTTTAAATAACGAGCTTTGATAGTGGTAGGCAGTTTCGCGCCATTGAAAGTAAGAATTCAATGTTTTGTCGAAATAATATTTGAATCTTTTTTATTGTTATTCGCCTGACCTTAATGACGCCCTGATCAGAAAACCTTCAAATATTTCCGATTCAGGAGTGCTCAACAAGTCAGGTTCAGAAATGACACTTCTACGTGAGTTGAGAGTTTTATGAGGACTTTCACTACCGGCGAATTTAAAAAAGGTTTTGGCGAGAAGAAACGACTTCGTTTGCAAATCAGATACGGTTTCAATAAGTAGATCCCTGGACCTTAATATTTTGATAGATTTCGGTTCACTACCTATACCTAATATAGCTTTGTGAATTGAGAATGACGATTTAATAGACATCTCATTATTCGGCAGGGAAATCAGTAAAAATCTCGAATGAGCAACAACTTGATCACGGTGAATGTGGGTAATACGAGGTCTTTACAAGAGCACAGCATATTCGGATCCATAAGTACGCGTAAGTAACTTCGTCCTGGCGTGCTCCACCCACCACGAACCCTCCAGGGGCTCACCTTCTTTAGGTGAGCATGGGTTTCACGCCCCGAGGTGCCCTAGTAGATCTTTTCCTTCTCCCCTAGGGGTTTACTGTCTTTGTAAACACAGGCTTCACGAACCCGGGAACCCTAGTGATCCTTCTCTATTTTCGGCCCTTTTTCTTGCCACTCCAATTTCCCTTTTCTTCTTTTCACGTCAGACCACAGACCTACATTGGACAATGGAGGTGTCCCAATTTAATTCTTTTCTAAGGTATAAAAATTGATATTTTTTTTTTTGCCGTATTATGGTTTGCATTTTTATATTACGTTCTTTTCATTTGATTTGCTGAAATTTCTTTCAATGTTTTTGATTTTGTTTCTTCTTTTATGTGTTCGATTTGATTTTTTTTTTTTGTGTTCAACTTATTATCTTTATTTTTCTGCCACGAAGTCCTGTGGCAGACCAGGACTGAGTGGAATGAATTTGTGTCTGATGTTTTTCACTTTTGGTATGATGACACAACGGACTGCTTCCTGGGAAATCTGGCGCGGGCAGGGTTTTTGAACTTTTGAGGGACCTTTGGACTAGTGAGGTGGGGTCTTTGGAGGAGGCGGCCATGCAAGAGGGTACAGGAGAAAAACTGGTTTTGCGTCTCAGGCCCCAGATAGTACAAGGCAGGACAGCCTAACCAGCATGTCCAAGCTTGCTCTATCAGCTGGTGTATAATCCCACGCCTGTGCCTGGATGGGTCCTGCATTGCAGTGCGGGCTCTTCAGAAGCCACTACGGCACTTTATATATAATTATTTTATATCATTGTATTTTTCTTGTACATTTTTAACCTGCATTTTAACAAAGTGCGCAGTATAGGGGCTCTTCCTAGGCCACTACTGGTTGCTGACTCTAGGACAAGCCCTGCCAAACTGGTCCTCTGAAAATCAAAAGGAATTCTCCTCCTCCTTTCTAAAAAAATTTCAAAATAAGTCAAAATAGAAAAAAAATTCAAAACGCATCTTTTAAAACCCCAACCCACCCTCTCCAACTCACTTAAACTTGTGAACAGATTTCCTTAAATACACGATTTCTTATTGTTTCTCTTCAAATAATGATATGTAAATAAAATCGCCTTTTGCTATACAAGGGCTCTAATAGGTAATTGGTGGTGAACCGAAAATCCGTCAAACGTTTGCGTTCCGGGGATCTGCTAATAGAAACTACGTCAGCTTTACAAACTAAGTCCTTTCTTCTTGCGAAATCATTTCTTTGTTTCCGCATAAAAGCCACTGTCGTGGTGTTGGTGAGTGAGTTTGGGGTTATTGGCGAAACCAATTTTGGCTAAGCTGCGCCACACGTTTGTTAGAATATTAAAAACAGGGGTAAAACGCACATGAAAATGGATACAGAAGGATTTAGATGTGCATGCCTGCATGCATATAAAAATATCAAGGTAAATATTTTAAAATGTCAAATTAAAAATAAAAAACCAATTCTCCTGATAAAAGCAAAGGGTTTTGGTGGGGTACTTCTCCCACCAAGTCAGGTAAAGTTAAATGTGATGAATTAAAAAAGGTGATGCGATGATGATTAAAAACTGGACAATCGATTAAAATGAAGAACAGTGTAAGGAGACATTGCATGAAGGACATTCAGGAGCGTGTTCTCCAAACAACAAATGCCTGTGTGTGAAGCAGTATGGCCAATGCGAAGACGAGTCAATTTGACATCAGTTCTTCGCATTGGTATCTGGCCACGCTCCTATGACAGGTTTCACGGAGTGCAGTTTGTTATCCCAACTGCTGACTCCATGATTCCTGCCAGATCGTAAAAATATGATGCATGATGACGCGCGTCATATCCGATGCAAAGAACCGCTAGCGGCAGATGCGTCGTCGCCGACTTTGCCGCGCTTCCGCTTGCTCGTTGCCTATGATTCCTACGTGACTTGGTAGCCAGCAAAACACGATATCGAAACCCTTTACTGTACAGTCGACTCGTAATGTCGAGTATTGTACAAACCACTGGATAGCATCGATCGTTATAGTTTTTCATTGCGCTTCTAGTACACTCATGCTGTCAGTATAGATGCAGTATTTACGGGGGCATATTGGAGTCGATTAATTGAAGTGCACGGTAAATGGCGACAGCTTCGGCAGTGAAAACGCTGCAAGAAGTGTCGAGCCTATAACCCGTGCATAATATCTTCAATCACAGCTCTACAGCCCAACGTAATCTGCACGTTTCGAACCATCCGTGTAGATGGTCGAATAACTACTACTGCGACTGCGGTGGTAAACGAAGACGACGTTGAAAAACGCTCAAAGACCCCCTACAGTGGATTTATAAGTGGCAAAGGGTTGATATAATGGAACCGTGGCGTATTCAAGGTTGGAATAGGAAAAGGTTCCTTTGCTGGATACGCACGTTAGGTAGGTCGAGTTCAGAAATATGAAGCTTCATCCCTATCCATAAACGGCCGGATGTTAGACGGCCGTGCATCATAAAATCTCTTTGCTGGTACTCATATACACATTCTGCAGAGGATGTGAAGGCACGGACAAGATCTTAAAATAAAACGCAAGAGACAGCTTCCTCCGTCGAAGGTCTAGAGGAAGCTGATGACAGTTAACATAGAGACTCTGCACCGGTGATGTGCGAAACGCACCCGAGCAGATTCTCGTGCCATATGGTGGACGGGTCAAGTTTTGCAGAGTAGAGTTGCACGCTGATCCGTATGCAACACATCCGTAGTCGATGCGAGAAATTACGATTGCTGATACACTCGGGTAATGATGTTCGATCCGCCCCCCAGAGGTGTTTGACAACACCTTCAAGAGGTTTAAAGACTTTTCACACCTCTTCCCAAATGTAAAATATGCGGAAGGAAGAGTGAACCGGCGGTCGAAAATTACTCCGAGGAATCGTGCGTCGGGAACTACGGGGGTGTATATCACGGATGCGTATTTCGGGGTCGGGATGAATACCCCCGTTTGCGGCAAAGTGCGCGCAGCAACTCTTGCTCGCAAATACTATGACCGTTGGTGTCGCACCATTTTACAATGTTGTTGACGGCAGTTTGCAACTGCCGTTCAATCAGCGCATGTCGAACCTTCACAGCTGATCTGTGATCGTCCACGTATAGTGAAGCCTGTATAGAAGGCGATAAAACATTTAAAATGTGAGAGATATGACATATAAAAGGGGTGACACTCAAAAATACTCCCTGAGGAACTCCTCAGCTTGGGTAAAAGGAGCAGAGAAGAGTGCCACCCAGTCTCACTCTAAAAGTACGAAGATGTAAAAAATTTTAATAAAAGTAGGCAAATTGCCTCTTAATCCAAAATTAAATAAAGTGCGAGGAAGTATCATAGCGCCAAGTACGATCATATGCCTTCTCTGTATCGAAGAAGATGGAAACTAGATGATTCCCTCGGACAAAAGCGTTTCCTGATTTTGTTTTTCCGCAGTGTAATAATATTGTCGAGAGTGGATCTCTTCCTTTACGGAAGCCACTCTGAAACAGAGGAATGCATTTGTTCTTTCTAACTGGTAAACGAGACGGGTATTGACCAAACGTTCTAGTGTTGTCTTACAAAGGCAGCTCGTGAGTGCTATCGGTCGATAGCCGAGAGGGAAGTCTCTTAGATCTTTTCCAGGTTTTAAAATGGGGGATCACTATGGCTTCTTGCCATTGAGTAGGATACACCTGCTCCCTCTCCATATTCGGTTGAAAAGGTAAAGGAGACTTTTTACTAGTGAATCCTCGTTCAAATGGCGAAGCAATTCACAGGATATTCCATCAGGACCTGACTAGTATTGTGGGCCGATGATAGCGCTCTTCAATTCCAACATGTCAAAGTCACAGTTATATGGTAAAAAGGTTGTCGGCACCGAAAGCGTTGATAGGTGTCCGGCTCTCCAACGGTTCTTAGTCGCCTGAATGCAGGGCTATATGAATCGGAGCTGGACACACTAGCAAATGTTTTGCCAATCAAGTTGGCCACATCTAAAGGTGACGATTACAAAGCGGTAGAAGATTTCAATATCGGAATGTTAAAATCCCGATAAAGGCCATTCGCTGCTTTGACCTTCTCCACAACTGTTGACTGGTAGTTGACGATGTGATTGAAGACACATACTGATCCAAGATTCTCTGGCATTGACGACGTATTCGACGAGCTAACGCTTTCGCACGTTTGAACGCTATGAGATTAGCAGATGTGGGGTAACTCCCGAAAATACCCCCACGCCCTCCTTTGCTCCTTTTGGCTTGTTGGCAGGAAGCGTTCCACCATGGTTTGCACAGCTTTCTCGAGCGGAATTAGATGCCTCTGGGAATGGCTGCATCGGCAGCATTCCGAATAGCTTCAGTGACATTGAAGACTGCTGCATCAATTGCCCTGTTCTGGACCATTGTGCCGGTGATAATCGCTAACCGCGTGAATTTATCCCAGTCTGCGCGATGAAAATGATAAGTGGGGGGGGACGAAAACGCGTCCCCGCACCATTAACTTTATGCGAGACTAGGAGAGAGGGAAATGATCGCTGTTGTGCAGATCGTTTGCAACCTCGGAAATTCAACATCGGTAGCAGAGTTGGCGAACAGATGGCTAGATCGAGGAGTGAAATGTCCTCGTGGGTGCATGGAAAAATAAGTTTTCTCGTCGTTGTTCAGCAGGACAGAGACAGTGATCAGAAATCAACTGTTCGATCTGTCGCCCGCGAGAATTTGTAACATCATGCCCCCACAGAGGGTTGTGTCCGTTAAAGTCACCGAGCAAAATAAATGGAGCTGGCAATTGACTGACTAAATGATTCAAATCCACTTGTGGCACAACATCGTTTTGTGGTAAATAAATACAACAGACTGTGACTAAAGAATGGACGTGAATCCCGAACAGCCGCAGCCTGTAATGATGTGCAGTGTGACGACATACTGGGAAACAGATTACATGTGATGAGGCATACACCTCCGGTTGGAGATGTGGCGCCATCTACATCCCGTCGTACACAATTATAACCACGCACTTGCATTGTCATGGTACTCTTCAGAAATGTCTCCTGAAGAGCAACGCATGCGGGCTGGTACGTGGATATGATGGATTTGAGATCAGCAAGTCGAGTCCTTAGACCACGGCAGTTCCAGGAGATAAAGGAGGTCATCAAACTTCGCACTTGCTCCTCGCAAGGAGCCAGAAGACGAGTCTGGGCGACAGATCGTCCATCAGACTCTCGTCGCTTTTGTGAGGCGTGATTTCCATGACATCGTCTCCCATGTCATGGAGTTTTTAGGAGGTTCGACCTCTTTTTTTGTGGGATTGCACCCCCGGATTCCTTGATGCGTGCTTTTCCTGTTTTTTAACATCGCGTGGAGGATACAGACGGACGTGTATCCACGGCAACATTCTTCGGTGTTACAGAATCGGACTGTGCAGATGTTGGGGCCGTACTTGCGTCTACTTGAATGGCTGTTGATACGAATGATTTGCTGGTTGCCGACGCATAGCTTTTTCAGAAACTGGCATGCTGACGATACAACACGCCGAGCCTCCGGATAAGAAATTTTATCTTTAATTTTGACAGTCGTGATCTCCTTTTCCAGTAGCCATGTCGGGCAAGATCGAGAAAACTTGATGAATGGTCCCCTTTTACCGCAATTGACACATCGTTCCTTTGCTTTACAGTCTGCGCTATCATGGCCTACCTCTGCACATCTAGAGCAGGTTGGCTGGCCGCGGCAGACTGTTTTCGAATGACCAAATCTCTGGCACTGAAAGCAACGGTGAGCGGATTTGTGTTTTTAAGGTCGAACAGGGCAATGGAGATACTGCGCCACACGTGGAGTTCAAAAATTATCGAAAACATGGTGAGGTGCACAGTAAAAAATACAAGGCCATCCCGCCGAATCGTAATTCGCCGAACATGCACATATGTCGTTAAAACATATTTAAAAAGTCAAATTAAATTCAACAAATCCAATTCTTCGAGATAAAAGCAAATAGATTGAGGGTGTTGTGAGGAACGACAGTTATGTCAATATGGGTTAAAACAGATTGATGAAAAAGGTGATGCGATGATGCTGTTTCGAGGAACAAGTCCCCGGAGCAAATGTGATGCGAATTGTCTTGACATGGCCCAAGGACATTCAGGAGCGCGTTCTCCGATAACAAATGCCTGTGAGTGAAGCGTGTAAAAGCAGGCGGATTCGGGATTTAAGAACAAAGAATCTGGGCATCGGATGTAGGCCATTTTGTCGCTGTGTATGTAGAAGGTCGGGATGTCAGGTTTTTTGTATTCAAACTTGTTGCTCCACAGTGAAGGAGACATCACAGACCTTTTGGGTTCCATGCATGTTCTCGTGTTGATTTCCAGTACGTCGACCCACCATTGAGCCCAACAATCCGCTGGGTGAAATGACACCGCGCGAAAAATTGACAGTAGTATCAGGCAAGCCACGGTAACGTCTAGAGGTGGTAGCTTTTTGCAGATTACAGGTTCGGTCGCCTGTGATCCGCCAGTTCACCCAGGAACAAGTCCTCTAACTGCAATACTAACCCTAAAGCAAACCGCCCAGAACCTGCGAGTAAAATGAGAAATCGAGACTAATTCACTAGCCAATAGTATCAATGGAGCGTGGTTCAATGCGCCTCCCGTTTACCCGGAGAAGCATATTTGGACACATAGAGTACACGTAAACATGGAATTCCAGCGTGCTTCCACCCACCACGGAGTCCAACTTAAGGGAGGGTGGGGCGCACACGGCAAAAGCCATGCGGCGCCGGGTACATCCAGAATATGCTACAACATCAGGGTGAGGATCGAACAGGTAAAATTCATTTTATCTTAGCACTAACCCAATAGAAATAAAACCAAAAAATTAAAATGGTATCACCATCTGATTGAAAACTCAAGCTCATCCTGCCACCTGTCTACAGTGAAGCAAACAACCCCCGAACTGAAGTTAGCCCTACGCCATCAATAACGTTCTTTATGGAAAGTGTAATAGAACGCAAAGGACTTTAAACACCATTTTTTTTCCTTACGGGACTTTTCAACGGCAAACATGCGGGTGGGAAAACCAATGGTGTTAGTCGTGTTACGTCATCAGCGCACTGTAGCGCCATCTGTAAAAAATTTGAAAATTAGACATTGTCTAGCTGTAGGCAACAAAAGCAGGGCATGAATAAAGTAGGCTAGGGCGTTGCGAAAAAGACTGATTTTATTCTTTAAGACAGTTTTACAATCCACTAAATATTGAAGGAAACATTGGTCCTAGGGCAGCCAAAGCAAATGGGTAAAAAATCGGAAAATAAAAATAACTCTAACGTAGCTACAAGAAGAAATTAAATCGCTTTAAAAGATTCAATCAAAGGAACTTAACTAGGTTAGAGGCTTTTACCTCGGAGAAGACAGTGTCACCGGATGCTAGTGTCACTGAAACGAAATTAAACCAAAAAAATTGAGCAATTACGAGATTGTCTAGATAAAATAGCTGAGAATTATTTTTGAAATCGAAACTTCCAGCTTGGAAATTATTCAGCTGGACATTGAAGATATAAATCAAAGGATCGAGACAAACAGAGGTAGGTCTCAAACTTTTAATGTATTCTTTGAAAAATTCTGAAAATGTAAACATTAATTTAAATGACAATGATAAAAATAGTATTTACCTCAAATTCCATTGCCATGAATTTTTCTTATGTAATCCCAGAATTTTCTAATTTGAAAAATCAATTTATTAATTTAATAAGTAATAATGAGCGGTCATTGAATGATTCAGGCAAAAACGGCACTTACATCTCAAAGGAAGGCAAAGCTGTTGGAGTCGCCCTAGTAGATACAGGTTCGATTCTCTCTTTTCAGCATTAGAAGATCGTTACGAAAACAAAACGGCTGTTGATAGAACATGTCCTTGAGATATTAGTATAGAAAAGTATTAAAAACTGCAGCCAAGGAACACCAGCCGCTTTAATGGATTGTATGAATAGAAACATTAGAGCACTTTAAGTTTTGAATTATGAGGTGAAGGGCACGCAACAGGAACCTTTAACTCACTTATAATTCTGTCAACGGGTTGCAAAGAATCTAGGAAAACATGAACGGGTCAGACTCAAAACCAGTCCAACATTTGATTCTATTACGGAAATCAAAGGAAAATTCATTTATTTTAAATACTGCATTAAAGAACTAAAAAACCAAAATCAAAATAGTGGTGAAAACTAAAGAAACTGAAAATATGTAAAAAAATAAAAATTAACCACAAAACAACCCCCAACTGAACTAAATATAACGTTAAATATTGACCTGTAGAATGCAAAACAAACCAAGCAAATAAACTTTTTTTGGGTTTTTTTCTTACAAAATGCACAGTTGGTGGTTACAAAGGATTACATAATTCATTGCTTCACGATTCTGCTGAAGTGAGCCCCGAGGTGGAAATCACACTGAAAGGGGGAAATTGGGATAGAACCCCAAGAAAAAGGTTTGCCGAAGGTCAGAGAAGTTGCGGTTCCAAATTAGGGTTCCCCGGTTTTCGTAAGCATTCATGATTTACCAAAGACAGATAAAATTAGGTTAAGAGGATTATTAGATCAATAGGGCACGATCTCGGGGATCGTGAAAGACATAGCAAGAAAGTTGGGATTTAAATTTAGGGGGCAAACCAATCTATAACAGGCATTAACGGAATTCGCAAGCCGTCGAAATATTGTAAATATTAAGTGTCAAAAACAGTAAAATTTTGACACAATGTACAATTGCACTTTTTACCTAAAATTACCATCCGATTCCTGTATCAGTTAAAATATATCATACTTTTATATTTCCGTTTCAATTCCCTTCCTGATTCAAAAACCATATGAGCCCAGGTCAAATAGATATATTGCATGGCAGTTGAACTATTTTTTGAAATTTCAAATCACGAAACTCAAAAGATCGGGTTCGAGGATGTGATTTTGAGTGTATTGTTTTATGGCGCAAGAGCCACTTCTCAGCAAACTGCAACAAACAACTTTTGTTTAATAAGTGAACCAAGCTTAAAATTAGTAAAAAATTCTTTGAACTGGAATCAGTAAGATCTCATTAAAAAAAATAACAAAAAGTGAAGAGAAATTTATTGTGGGGACATTTTTGTTTACCTATAAAAAGAAGAAAATGTTTAATTCGAACCAAAAAATTTAAACATTAAGGAATTCCAACTTGAATGCGATCAAACGACTTTTTATTGGAAAAATTATCAAAGTCAAAAACTTAATAAAATGACTTTGATTTGAATTTATTAATCAACTCTCCATATAGGAGGAGCTCAAGGAAACATTTTAAAAACATATTACATTCCTCATCATTTTCGACGTATACAAACCAGAGAGAGAGGACATCCTCCTCTATGGGGATTGTCTACTGCAAGTGCAAGGTCCAAGTGGTTTTCTCGAACTCCATTTTTACTAAACGGAGGTCTTATTCTACAAGATCTCTTTCTATAGTTGGATTGATTTAGAAAACACAATTGCGCCCGTTTTGTGCACGGATATTGAAAAATGTACAGGGATACTTGTTGATCTAATCAAGGGATTTACAACGAATTATGTGGAAGACTAGTGCAGATGGTCCTTCCAAGACTTACAAACTAGCTATAACCTATGGGACAGTTTCTGCACCATTTAGATAAGGACCTTAAAGGCCTTGGGAGAGAGTATCTATTACAGAAAGAGGCTGGAATTGATGGTGATGCAACCGAATTATGACTAAAGATGTATAAGGGATGAGTTCTGCCTGGAGAGTCTACATTAGAGGGTGCTAAAAAACTCCAAAACCAGATTATCTCAACGCTATTACAAGAGGTGGTTTTAGCTACACAAATGGGTTTAATGGTGGGCAAACTATTTTGGTAATATTTATCTGCATCTTGTGTTGTAGTGGTTGATAAGTCGAATTTCAGGATAACCTGAGCGTAGGTATGCTATGGGAGCAAAGGTGGATTGTCTCACATACAAAGTAAAGATTAGTGACAAAATTGTCTTCTCAATTTGGACGTGCTTTCATTGTGAGTACAGGCTCTATGACCCTGATGGATGGATTGGGACCCATTAACGCATTTCGGCTCTAGAGTACAATCCAAGAACTTTGGAAAATAAGTAATTAGAGTGAACAGCTACCACCAGATGCAATGGAAGGTGGATGAACTTCTACCAAAATTCCCGAAAGTAAGCCAAACAAATGCAGAGGATTCGGTATGTAGGGACGACTTCGATGAGAAAAACCAGCCTTATTGTGCATCAAGAACGTGCCCTATGCTGCTGTTGTCTAAGATAAAATGTTTCAACGAATCTGGACAATCTCAATCTCAGCATTATTATGCATAGTGCAGAGTGGCTCCTTTGAATTACACCACCATACCGAAAATTCTGCACAGCTTTCAGTCTCATCCAGATTAGTCAGGTCAGGTTCAATTCTACAATTACCTATTCATAAAATTTGGTTGTGGAGGACTCAGCGTCAGCGTGGATCGAAAAACGTTTTTGCCAACAAAACATTCATTTGCAACAGGGGTGGCAGATAAAGTTTCAATCAACTATCATTGGAACGTAGTTTTAACATTTACAATTCTGCCGCTTAATTTCTAGAGGCTGCAATGTTTTTGAACTTTAAAAGGGAGATTGGTTCTCGAGTCCATATTTACAAACTGATGAATTAAAGGACAATCAGCTTTCCTTATCCCTTCCAATGAGATGAACTAAAATGTGCTGCGACTCTTTAATGACTGAGTGTTCTTGATTTTTATGATAGAACTCTTTAATGATACAAATGATTTCATAAAACTAATTAGAATTTTTGCTTTATTTTTAGGTTCATTAATAACATTTGGCAGGGTCGTGTAATAGAGCATATCTAACTGCAGTGAGATAAAGGGTGCTGAATTTTTGCTAAATGCACAATTAAGTGAGTTTCCAGGAAACCACCTTGAAGAAGGTACAGGTGTTTAAAAAACAAAAGCTGAAAGGCTTTAGATCCTTTCTTAGATGAGAATTCTTTACTCAGGATTGGTGGCGGCTTTGTACGCAAAATGCTGATTTACCATTTGAAGCAAAACATCAAAGACCCCATACCTAGTAAACATAAATTTACTAAAACTTTTGAGCATATGCATAAGAAGTTTTCACATTGGTGATCAGGGGTTTGGTATCAAATTACCAATAGTGAAAAACCTTCAGACACAACTTCATTCCACTCAAGCATCCAGTTCAGGACTTGCATTGCAAGAAAATAAAGCCTATACTGGCCAAAATCAATAATCGAAATCTACCAAAGAAGCAACAAAGTGCAAACATTTTGAAACTCTGGGGCAAATTTAAAAAGAACTTTTCAAATAAAATGCAAAAATAATAAGGGGATATTTTCAAAAGTTAATGTTGCAATTTTTATTAGCTACAAAGGCTATTCATTTGGGACAATGTTGATTTCCAATGAGGCATCTGTGCAGCTTTTAGAGACTATGTGCCCGAAGAGAAGCAAGGGAAACATTAATGGCCGAAAGAGGGCAACTAATTTTTAAGGATCACTGCAGGGATTAAATCGGTTTCGTAAAAATTAATTTACTAACAAAGACAGACAAGTAGCAAAAATTTTCACTAGGGCATCCAGTGTGAAATTTATCCACCCAAGAAGGTGAGCTCCCCGAGGGGCGGGGTTCGTGGGAGGCAAGTGTGTAAGTGTTTGGATTAATGGCACAAGAGCCAATTTTGGCTATGCTGCGCCAAAACATTTGTTAAGAAACATGATTTTACTATATCCCATAAACATTTTGACACTACACTTTAAAAAATTAAATTTCAAATAACTTAAAACCGTTTTTAATGATTGAAAGAAAGCTGGCATTGTGTGTGGTGGGTAATTACCCACCAAGTCAGACCATATCTTGAGATAAAAGCATAGAAAAAAGACAAATGTTAGTTTTAAACAAGGTTAGATAATACATGGTACCAAAACTTGCATTCTCTATAGTTCCTGTATCGAGATGGAGTTAATGCACGTAATAACCTTCAGGAAGAATGAAAGCGGATCTTGCTCAGTTCCTCCTCCTCCACGTCGTAATTTATTATACCCCTCGTCATCAGTTGTTATTTCTGTAGGTGTTGCATTTCGAGATCTATGTGGAACCTTTTTTATTTCGATATTTGGTTTCGGTATTTTTGAGCGTTTTCTTCTATTTCTTGATTTTCGTTTTACAATTTGTTGGCTTCAGCTGTATGTAGAATGTTCACTATTGGATTCATTAGGGACAGACTCAGGAAAGTTTTCAGTTGAAACTGAATTAAATTGTAGCAGTGAGTGGTATGAGAATGGGATTCAGTTCCTAAAAGGTGAAACTAAATTATTCAGGTTATTGCCAGGGAAGTAGTTGTAGTAGTAGTAGGGATGGGTATTTGTAAGAAAGATTCACCTTGTATTGTTGGTAGTATACCAGTTGGGGAAGGAAGTAGATTGTCTTGAGTAGATGAAGATGACGTGGAAGGAAGGTAGAAACTGAAGACGAGGTACCAGGTAATGGATTTTTAGAAGATATGGGTGTTAGGCATTGTAAAGGTGGACAGATTATGTTTGATAGAGTGGGATCTGTTTGGGTAGCTGTGGATATTGTTGAAGGTCTAGCAGCCTGAGCATATGTTTGGGTTAACCGAGGAACTATTAATCTGCGTGCTTCAAAATAAGATATGTTTTTATTGATTTTAATTTCTTGGATCTGCTTTTCATTTTCCATTTTTGGCATAATTTTGAATCGGAAAGATGAGACTGCGTACAATTAACACATTTGGGCTCTAGAGTACAATCCGTGGAAGAATGCCGCCCAACGGAAGCACATCTAGAGCATGTTAGTTGGCCGCGGCAGGAAGTTTGGGCTGACCGAACCTCTGGCATTTGAAACAGCGCAGAGGGTTCGGTATATAAGGACGGATTTTTACAATTGAGATATCCAGCTTTTATTGTGTTTGGTAGTTTTGGTCTATTAAATGTTAAAATTAAATGTTTTGTGGGAACAATTGTAGAGTCTTTTTTATTGTAATTCTTCTGATCTGAGTGACACCCTGATCAGAGAAAAACCCTTCAAGTATCTCTGAGTCAGAAGTGCCCAACAAGTCAGGTTCAGAGATAACACCACGACAGGAATTCAGGCTTTATGCGGAAATACAGTTACAGGGCTATTAAGAAATGATTTCGCAAGAAGAAAGGACTTAGTTTGTAAAAAGCTGGACGTAAGGTTCTATTAGCAGATCCCCGGAACGCAATGTCGTTTGACGGATTTCGGTTCACCACCAATTCCTATTGAGGCCTTTTGTATAGAAAAAGGCGATTTTATCGACATATCATTATTTAAGTGAAAACAATAAGAAATCGTGTATTTAAGGAAATCTGTTCAATGTTTAGTGAGTTGGAGAGGGTGGGTTGGGGTTTTAAAAGATGCGTTTTGAGTTTTTTTCTTATTTTGACTTATTTTGAATTTTTTTTTAGAAAGGAGGAGGAGAATTCATTTTGATTTTCAGAGGACCAGTTTGCAGGGCGTACAGAGTCGCAACCAGTAGTGCCTAAAGAGAGCCCCCCGCACTGCAATGCAGGACCCCATCCAGGCATCACCTGGAACTACAAGACAGGCGGGATTATACACCAGCTGATAGAGCAGCCAGGACATGCTGGTTAGGCTGTCCCGCTCCTGTATTATCTGGCGGCCTGAGACGCAAAACTCAGCTTTTCTCCTGTACTCTCTACATGGCCGCCTCCTCCAAGACCCCACCTCACTAGTCCCAAAGGTCCCTCAAAAGTTCAAAACCCCGCTCCAAGTGCCAGATTTCCCAGGAAGCAGTCCGTTGTGTAAATCATACCAAAAAGTGAAAAACATCAGACACAACTTCATTCCACTCAGTCCTGGTCTGCCATGGGACTTCGTGGCAGAAAATAAAGATAATAAGTTGAACATAAAAAATCAAGAATCGAACACATAAAAGAAGCAACAAAATCAAAAACATTGAAAGAAATTGAAGGAAATCAAATGAAAAGAACGTAATATAAAATACAAACCATAATGCGGCAGTAAAAAAAATATCAATTTTTTTACTGAAAAGAATTAAATTGGGACAATGTCCATTGTCCAATGTAGGTCTGTGGTCTGGACGAAAAGAAGAAAAGGGAAATTTGAATGGCAAGAAAGAGGGCCGAAAATAGAGAGAAGGATCCCACTAGGTTCCCCGGGTTCGTGAAGCCCGTGTTTACCAAAGACAGTAAAACCCCTAGGGAAAAGGAAAAGATCACTAGGGCACCTCGGGAGCGTGAAACCCGTACTCACCTAAAAAGAAGGTGAGCCCCCTGAGGGGTCGTGGGAGGCAAGAGAGTAAAAATCATTCAAACACCATCTCTATAGAACTTTTAGTTAATAGTAAAATAACTTTCTAAAAAGAATTAGAGACAATAATAATTCAAATTGACGGTATACTTAACTTGCATGTCCATTAGTACCATATTGTCGGAGCAATATCAATGAATATGAAGTTTTTAACTCCTGGACACTTTATAATTACAATTCGACCTATCAGTGCAATACCTGAGCCCGCAATTTTAGATATTTCAGATAATAGAATTATAGGGTGGCGGTATACAAACAAAGTGTGTACAAACTATTTGGAAACGCTGGAAAATGATTATTTTAATCATTGCACAGAAGAAACAAGTGGCAGTTCGAGAAAAAATAATGTTATCGTAGGGTGTTTAGTGCTTTTAAAGGAAAATGATTTGCATCCCTGCAAATGGGCAACGGCAAGAATCTTGGAGGTTATTTATGAAACTGACGGTAAGGTCAGAGTCGTTAAACTAAAAACTGTCACGGGGTTCTCACACGTTCTATCTCAAAAATATGTATCTTACCAATAGAAAATAATATGAATTAAATTGTAAAAATGAAGTATATTATATTCTTAGAATATTGTATTTTTTCTATTTTTGAATATTATATTTTTTTTTTCTTATTTTAGAATGTTGAATTTATTAGTATTTAATTCATTTAGGCATTTGTAAACTGTATATAGCAAATTGCATTTTTTTTATATTTTTTGAAATATTGTATATTTCAACGCCGGGCGGAATGTTACGTCATCAGCGCACTGTAGCGCCATCTGTAAAAAATTTGTAAAAGTAGACATTGTCTAGCTGTACCCCAACAAAAGCGGGTGCCGAATAAAGTAGGCTTAGCGTTGCGAAAAGACTGATTTTTTATTCTGTAACCAGTTTTACAGTCCACTCAAATATTGACGAAACAAGTCGAAAACAAATAAAGCAAACATAAAGAAATATACCAAAAAAGAAACTAAATTAATGCAATAAAAAAAATGTAAACCAAAAAATATCTTGATAAATTGTAACAATCATCAGAAGAAAAATGATGCGAAATGAATACATTTCATAATGTTTATCTGTAGTCTAGATGTGAAAATCCTTGATCTAGACGGAAAAGAAAGAAAGAATAAACTGAATGATAAAGAAGGAGGGTCGAAAATATAGAGAAGGATCACTAGGGTACCCAGAGGGTTCGTGAAACCCGTGTTTACCAGAGAGTAAACCCCTTGGGAAAAGGAAAAAATCACTAGGGTACCTCGGGATTGTGACACCCGCACTCACCTAAGAAGGTGAGCACCCTGAGGGGACTGCTTTCGACAGAGCGTTTCTTGGAGCCGTCACCGACGACGCACGCAACTCCTCCGCCACATACTCTCCCCCTCAAGGGTCCTATCCGCTGCCCAATTAGTATCCCTCGCGGGAGAGGCTAAAAGGGTGGTGAGTGAGTGAGTGAGTGAATGTGGGGTTTTATGGCGCAAGAGCCAAAATTGGCTATACTGCGCCACACGTTTGTTAAAATATTAAAAACAGGTTAAAAACACACATTAAAATAGACAGAAAGCAATATAGATGTGCATGCCTGCATGCACATATATAAAAAAGTAAATGTCAAGGTAAATGATTTTGAAAAGTCAAATTAAAAATAAAAAACCAATTCTCCTGATAAAAGCAAAATAGGTTTTGGAGGGGTATTTCTCCCACCAAGTCAGGTAAAGTTAAATGTAATGAATTAAAAAAGGTGATGCGATGATGGTTAAAACTGGACATTCGATTAAAATGTGATGAACAGTGTAAGAGACATTGCATGAAGGACATTCAGGAGCGTGTTCTCCAAAACAACAAATGCCTGTGTGTTAAGCGAGTATGGCCAATGCGAAGACCAGGTCAATTTGAAATCAGTTCTTCGCATTGGCATCACAGGCCATGCTCCTATGACAGGTTTCAAGGAGTGCAGTTTGTTATCCAACTGCTGACTCCACCATTCCTGCCAGATCTTTAAAAATATGATGCATGATGACGCGCTTCATATCCGATAGCGGAACCGCTAGCGGCAAATGGGTCGTTGCGGACTTGGGGCCGCGTTGTCCGCTTGCTCGTTGCCTATGATTCCTACGTGACTTGGTAGCCAGCAAAACACGATATCGAAACCCCCTTGTAGTAGAGTCGACTCGTAATGTCGAGTATTGTACATACCACTAGATCGCAGCGATCGTGGTAGTTTTCAAGCTGCTTCTAGTACACCATGCTGTCAGTATAGATGCGGTATTTACGGGGCATAGTGGAGTCGATTAATTGAAGTGCACGGTAAATGGCGACAGCTTCGGCAGAAGCATCGCAGCGGATTGGGGGATGTACGGTCGAACTGGGCATCTGATGTAGGCCATTTTAACGGTCAGTGGGAGGTCAGGTGTAGAACAGGTCAGGATGAGGGGTGCTTTGTGTTCAGCACCTGTCCATCCTGCCTTATCGTGATACGCCTAACATCACAGACTTTTTGGGCCTTCATGTTCTGTTTTTGATTTCCTCAGTCGACACGTGGAGAAAATCCGCTGGTGAAATAATGCCACGCTGAAAAATTCAAATTAGCATGAGGAGCCACGGTAAAGTCTAAATGAGCGAGCTTCTGCAGATTTATAAGGGCGGTCGCCTGTTTCGCCGATGACGCTTCGAGGAACAAGTCCCGGAGCGCATCTTACGAATCGATTTGACCTCCCCAATACTGCTAGTAAAAGTTTTTCTCAATTAGAAATGGAAAGCCGGAATAGCTTCAGTGACATTGAAGACTGCTGCATCAGCTTTGCCTGTTCTGGACCATTGTTGCCGGTGATAATCGCTAGCCGCGTGAATTTATCCCAGTCTGCGCGATGAGAATGATAAGTGGGGGGGGACGAAAACGCGTCCCCGCACCGTAACTGCGAGACTAGGAGAGAGAGAAACTAAATCAACTGTTGTGCAGATCGTTCGCAACCTCGAAATTCAACATCGGTAGCAGAGTTGGCGAGAACAGATATCTGAATCGAGGAGTGAAATGTCCTCGTTGGTGCATGGAAATACGTTTTCTCGTCGTTGTTCAGCGGGCAGTGACAGTGATCAGAAATCAACTGCTCGATCTGTCGCCCGCGAGAATTTGTAACATCATGCCCCACAGAGGGCTAATGTCCGTTAAAGTCACCGAGCAAAATAAATGGAGCTGGCAATTGACTGACTAAATGATTCAAATCCACTTGTGGCACAACATCGTTGGGTGGTAAATAAACACAACAGACTGTGACTAAAGAATGGACGTGAATCGAACAGCCACAGCCTGTAACGACGTGTGCAGTGTGACGACGGTACTGGATACAGATTAGATGTGAAGAGGCATACACCTCCGGTTGGAGATGTATCGCCATCTACATCTCGTCGTACACAATTATAACCACGCACATTGTCATGGTACTCTTCAGAAATGGGTCTCCTGAAGAGCAACGCATGCGGGCTGGCGTGGATATGATGGATTTGAGATCGGCTCAAAAAGTCGAGTCCTTAGACCCACGGCAGTTCCAGGAGATAAAGGAGGTCATCAAGTCTTCGCACGTGCTCCCCGCAAGAAGCCAGAAGACGAAGGTCTGGGCGACAGATCGTCCATCAGACTTTCGTCGCTTTGCGAGGCGTGAATGTCCATGACATCGTCTCCCCATGTCATGGAGTTTTTAGGGGAGTTCGACCTCTTTTTTTTGTGGGATTGCACCCTCGACTCCTTTTATGCGTGTTTTTCCTGTTCTTCTTAACATCGCGTGGAGGGGATACAGACTTAAGTGTATCCACTGCAACATTCTTCGGTGTTATAGATGCGGCTGTCGCAGATGTTGGGCAATGTACTCGCGTCTACTTGAATGGCTGTGGATACGTAGGATTTGCTGGTCGCCGACGCATAGCTTTTTCCAGCAACTGGCGAATTGCGTGACGATACAACACGCCGAGCCTCCGGATACGAAATTTTATTTTTTATTTTCAAGGCCGTGATCTCCTTTTCGAGTAGCCAGGTTGACAAGCGCGAGAAAACGATGAATGATCGCCTTTGCAACCACACATCGTTCCTTTGCTTTACAGTCTGCGCTATCATGGCCTACCTCTGCACATCTAGAGCAGGTTGGCTGGCCGCGGTAGACTGTTTTTGAATGTCCAAATCTCTGGCACTGAAAGCATCGCAGCGGATTCGGGATGTATGGTCGGATGGGCATCGGATGTAAATATTTTAACAGTCTGTGGAAGGTCAGGGCGTATTAAAGGTCAGGATGAGGTGCTGTATTCAGCACCTGTCCATCCCGGCCTATCGTTATACGCCCAACATCCACAGACGTTTTGGGCTCGCATGTTCTCTTTGATTTCAATGACAGTCGACACATTGAGAAAATCCGCTGGTGAAATGACACCGCGAAAAAATTCAAAGTAGTATGAGGAGCCACGGTTACACGTCTAAATGAGCGAGCTTTGCAGATTTATAAGGGCGGTCGCCTGTTTCGCCGACGACGCCTGAGGAACAAGTCCCCGGAGCGCATCTGCGAATCGATTTGACCTCCCCCAATACTGCTAGTAAAAGCTTTCAATTAGAAAAGGGTGCAGACGTTGGTAAAGGTGTCGGGAGTTTTAACGATGAAAAAACGAAACGAATCGCAAATTTAAGTAAATGGTGCTCCACTGAAGGAGATTTTCTGCTGGGTTCCATGAGTGTTTTGTGTTCATCCCAGTACGCCTCCACCCACCATGGAGCCCAACAAGGGGGAGGCAGCCCGCCGGTCATCTGACATGCGTCAGGCACGGCACTTACCTCAGAGGTGGTACTGGGATATAGTAGCACAGGTTCGGGATGTGATCCGCCAGTTCACCTAGGGCACCTGCAACTGCAATACTAACCCTAAAGCAACGTCTTTGGTATTCCAAAAGAACCCGTATTGGAAAAACCGCAGAACTAATCACCAGCCGATTGACAGGAGCGGGCTCACTCCTGCCTCCGTCTACGGAGGCGATGGCGTAGGCCAAAGGGCACGCAACAGGAACCCCAGACTCCACTTCTCCCCCCCGGTACGGGTCGCCGCACACGGCAAACATGCGGGTGAGACTAAAAACCAGTCTTAACATTTCGTAATTTAAAACAAAAGAATTTTATTTTTCAAATACCCCAAAGAAATAAAACCAAAATTAAAAATAGTAGAAATAAGTAAAACTCAAAATATCCAAAATAAAATTAACCACAAAACAGCCTAACTGAACTAAATATAACGTTAAATATGGACCTCTGTAACTGAAACACTAACTAAAGCAAATATTTTTTTGGTTTTTTTTTTTTTTTCAAAGTTACACTCGGGTACTCGGGGACGGCCTCCCGTACTCACCCGAAAGTGAGCCCCTGAGGTGGAAAAGAAGGAAAGGGAAATTTGGATAGCAAGAAAAGGGCCGAAAAAACAGAGAAGGTTCACTAGGGTTCCCTGGGTTATTGAAGCCCGTGTTTACCAAAGACAGTAAACCCCTAGGGAGAAGGAAAAGATCACTAGGGAGTACAGGTTCAGGGATGATCCGCCAGTTCACCCAGGGCACTAACTGCTATTAACCCTAAAGCAACCGTCTTTGGTATTCAAAAGAACCCGCATTGGAAACCGCAGAACTAATCACCAGCCGATTGACAGGAGCGGCTCACTCCTGCCTCCCGTCTACGGAGAGGCATAAGGGCACGCAACAGGAACCCAGACTCCACTTTCCCCGGTACGGGTCGCCGCACACGGCAAACATGCAGGTCAGACTCAAAAACCAGTCTTA